>JASDQU010301577.1:0-13939 GCA_032191745.1 Picea mariana
TGGACACTGACTTTCTTTTAGATCTAATCAAGCTAATGAATGAAAAAGAAGGAGAAAGATATGTACCTTATGAACGGCGTTTGTCCTGGCAAAGTCCTTGAGCTTTGATCTTGAGCTCCCTGATAGATCCTATAAGGCAAAGAAAGATACAATGGACTTCCTACTCTACTGATATTATCTCAATCATAGATCCATCTATTGCAGACAAAATCATATGAAACAAGCACAAGTTTGAAAGAAACAGGCCAAGCATTGATTATATTACTGAGAACAAGTAAAAGTACTTACAATCCTTTGAATGAAGGTGCAACAACCTCTTCCATTTCTCCTTGTCCAACCCCTTTGCTCAATCAATCTCCATTGATTTCTTTGATGACATCTCACTCGTGATATCATAAGTTTGATGTAATTCTCAATTGTCATTGTACCTTCACCATGAGAAGGCCTCTTTATATAACCTTGGAGAGGTCCAACTACTTGAGAGATCTTTGGGATAAGTTTAGGATTCCTCTCCTTCAGTTGAGGATCTCCCCTAAGATCATGCCTTGACCATCTATTCGAATCCAACTACCTTCAGGAGTTGAGGGATTCTTCCCTTATTTGTCTCAACAAACCTAGAATTTGCTCAAAAGAGGGTAGTGCTCCCCCAAAGGGCTATGCATAGTGCTCAAACACTCCCAAAAGAGGCTCAAGGTGTGCCAGTTCTCCCTAACAGTGGGTAGGGGAGCGCTCCTCTCCAAAAATCTATTGTTTAGTGATTTTGTCAATGAAAAAATATTTGTACTCCTTGTCAAGAGACTATTCATCTTCCAAACTATCCTTTGAGGTGTCTTAAGTGTCTTCATAATGTCGTTAGGGACATGAAATAAGAAAGATGGAAACATACTTTTTTTGACACTTGCAACACTTACAGTCAAGATGCGACACTTGCGGATAAGATGCGACACTTACAACACTTGTAATGACGACACTTGCGACACTATCGAAGTGAGTAATTTTGAGGTGTAACAGATTGCCCCCCAAAGTATGAAGTTAGAAGACGATGATGACTGAAGTACTTTGTAGAATTTTTCGAGCAAGGGTATGGACGCAGAGAGACCGAAAAATATGCACACAACCATCAAACAAATATTATGACATGTTTCAAAACCCAAGGCAGGAATTCCTATGCTTGAGTGATAAAGACTTCTTAGGTATGGCTGCCACGAAATACACTACGGATCCATAATTATATTGACAAAAGGTATAGCCACTGAAGATACAGTGTGGATCTATACTCCTATGACCTGAACTAATCGTAGCCATAAAGAATACACAATGGATCTACGATATGACAAGACATAGCCATGACCAATACAAAGTGGATCTATGTAACAGTATATGTCTCATAGTTTCAAAAGAACTCCTTCACAACCTGGGAAAAGTACATATAAGAGTGAAAACTCAACCCAGGGTCTTCGTACCAATCCCGATGTAGTATGAATCTAACCATGTGAATAGATATCTTGATGTCGAACATGGTAGAAACCACTTGATTAGCGGTCAATGATGTAAACTGTTAACAAGCACGAGGGAGGTCACCGTTGATGTCAATGATTCCCACGGTACTCTACTACATTCCAACGAATGCGAATGAATGAGCTGAATTCAAACATCCATGGAATCATACGATCATAAGTCAATGATGTAAACCCATTGTTGGACATGAGGAAGCCTGTCATTGAGGCATGCAGGTCCCAAGGTACTAACTGGTTTCTAAGTCTAGCTCCTAGATAATGTGTTGAAGTTGACAGGAATAGAATCGTCGAAGGAGGGCCTTGATGTATCCCCCATCAACGACACAAAATAGACACATAGATGTAATTGGTAGATCAAATGAACATGGACTAACACGAGTATTGAAATAGGATATTTGTGATGGTTGACTCTCGAGGCAGATACTTCCCTTGAACACTAAGGCACATCAACGGAAACATGATATGGACCAAATCTTGATAATGCAGTGGATGTTGTGACTTTCGTCAGGTGACCGAAAGGAGTAAGAGAAACTTAGATGATTGGCTTAGTGCAGAGGTTCAGCGGATTAAAATGTGTGCAAAGACAAAGTGTCATGTTCAAGGGCGACTGTAAGAGTTACTGGTAGTGTTCTCAAAAAATTGCTTGGCTTGCTTCTTTCAATTTCCCCCCCATCCAGATGGATGAGTACCTCTTTTTAATTTAACGAGCTCGTATGTTTAACGAGTCCAGAGAAGGTAAACTCAGTGGTTTTTCATATTTAGAGAGTCTGAAAACAACTTAAAGACGACTCCAATACTGTCCTTTTTCGTAATGTTAGTCCCACGAGGCCAAAAAAGAGATAAACTATCACTCAAAAGATGCCCTTTCAAATATTTTAACGAGTGGGAAAGGAAGCAAGATCACTCTACAATCTTTTCATGTTTAGAGAGTCTGAAAAGAGCTCAAAAATGACTCTAGGGGGTTCCTTTTTTGTATATCCATGCAGGTCCAAAAAAGAGATAAAAGTTTACCCGATTGCATTCTCATGTATTTATGAGCACGAGAAAGAGCAAAGACCAAGCTCGGTATGCCCCCATCTTGAAAGCTAGTGGATTAAACTACAGAATGGTCATCAAAGGCTGGAGACATGCCCTCCAAGCTTCAATTCATTCACCAACCGTGAGGTTGTCACCAATTTCTCCACTAGACGAAGAAAAAGGATAAGAGTGGATGAAAAGAAGGTTTAAGATAGTGACTGTTTCATTTTTAATGAGCTTGACACAGAAAAAGAACTATGCTCAAGGCTCTGGGTTCAATCCCTAGATTTTTGTTTCATTTTTTAATGAGCTTGTTACAGAGAGGAAAACTATGCTCAAAGCTTATGTTTCATTTTTTAATGAGATTTCCACAGAGAAGAGAAAACTATGCTCGTGACCTCTGTTTCATTTTTTAACGAGCTTTCCATAGAAATAAAAACTATGCTTATAGACTCTTCTTGATCATGGCTTCCAAGAAAATAATTCTTTGGAAGGACACCATGTCAAAGGACAAAACTCGGTCATGGCTTCCAAGAGATCTTCACTGGATGGAAGAAAGTCACTCTGGAAGGAACACATGTCGAAGGTCATGACAGGGGTAAGGAGATCAGGCTCCAATAGCCCCACCAAAGAGATCACCATGTCAACTACCGGATCCAAGTTGTCGTAAGTTGAAGGCATGGGAGACAATGGAAAATCAACATCAGGAGGGGAGATAGATTGTATATCTGCCCGAATTTCTTCACGAGGAGGAAGAAAAGAGGATTGATGATGGTTATCATCCCAAGGTAGCTCGTCAATGCTCAACATTTCCATGATAGATTCATCCGAGGGAAAAATCGGGGAAATGTAATCGATTGCAGACGACAAGGAACTTAACCATGATTGCAGCGAGGAACTGTCGGGTGCCAATAGATGTTGGTCATTCAATGAGGGAGAAGCGGATTGGATAGAAATGTAGGATGTTTCGGCTAGACTAAGTGGCACTATGTCATATAGTGCATCGAATTCCAATGGACTAGGTACAATCCAAGGGTTATATGATTCCAAAGATTGATAAGTTGTGGTCAAAATCATATCGAAAGTGGCAATATGATGTGTAGTCGGTGGAAGTGGTGTAGGGAAGGTACCCATAAGGCTAGAATATTTTAGTAAGCCAACACCAATGCTTTCATACGTGATCTTGTGGTCTCCCAAGAAAGGAATATTGTTGGTAGCAGGAGCGCGAACATCGGTTGTGCAGAAATCCAACTGATCAATAGTGACAATTTTTCCCTGATGAGAAAATTGTACACATCGAAAGACCGAAGAGGCAACGAAAGTGATAGAATAAAACCAACTTCTTCCAAGTAACAAGTTGTAATCGAGGGGAGCATTGACCACCTCGACATCAACAGTGACAATTTTGCCACCCAATTAGATGGGCAGGGACTGTAAAATCCCATGGGGATGAAAACCTTGCCCATCGAAGGCGCATAACATCGTTGAGGATTTGTTAAGTGCGGGTGATTTTAAACCTTTACAACATGCTAAAGACATGACAAAAGTTGAGGGTCCCTCATCCAGAATAGTTCGGTGGATTTGTTGATTGTGAACAACAACATCAACTTGGAAAGCAAGTTGGTGGGAGAGTTGAGACGCATAACTATCTAGGTTAAACATGATATGGTTGGATGACTCAATATCAACAACGCTAATAGCAGCCAAGATCGTTCTATGTTGACTGGGGAAGTGTTGTAGAACTTCTAATGCAAACATAGCACACGGTGCTTGAGCCAAATTTTCAACAATGTTGTAGTTTTGGGTGGCACGTGAACTAGGATTAAAGGTAGCTTTGCAGATAGTTCTCTTAGGAGGGCGTAAGATAGAGTCAAATGTAGGTTTCTCAATTTGAAGTGGTCCAGACAGAGGATTAACCGATGGAGGAATAACGGAGGACGGTGATGGATCTGGTAAAGTACCGGTACCGCTAGTATCCTTTCCTTTGTCAGGGTTACCTGTTGTGTCGTATGTCTTAGAGAGAGTGTTCAAATTAATCCCATTAAACATATAAATATGTGCACTCGTTGAGGCCTCATCATGAGGATGGCTAGAACTGCCCCCAAGAGAGGGGGTTTGAGAAACCATGGATTGCTGCTGTGGAAAAGGCTAAGTAAGCACAGCGGGTCGTGAATTTCCTTGGAAAATTTTGGCCACTTCATTGCGATGTGGATAGTCTCGAGTGTAGTGATCATCACCACAAATGATACATGGTAACTTTAGTTTCCGTTGTGGTTTCTTTTTGGTAGTAGGTGTTTGAGATTTATTTTTTGGTTGTTCATTGTTATTAGTATTTTTTGATTTATTTTTTTTCTTCTTCTTACCTCTAGATTGTTGTGAAGGGGTAGATTTAGCTGCATTCACCTCAGAGATTTGAGTTTGGGGGGAGGTAGAGAAGTAGATTGGGAAGTAGATTGAGTTTTGACGGAACCGATAACACCGTCTGCATGAGATGAGGATGACGGCTTGGATGGATCGGTATTAGCTCGACCAACATTCGGAAGAAAATCATACAAAGTACCAGATTGTGAATAAACCAAATCTAAGTACTAATCCCGAGCAATGGTTTCTTCCTCGGTGACCGCACCACCCATAGCAACATCGGGAGAGATCGGGGGTAAAAGTGATTTAGTAAACCATTCCGCCAATAATATGTTAGGAATGATTACCTTGATCATCCTTCGTCGTCGTCTCCACTCATGAATATGGTCAGAGATATGCACAGATTTAGTTTGACGAAGGGAGGTCAAGAGTTCAGTACCCATCTCGTAGTGAATAGGTAATTGAAAGTGCATGAGGAAAGACATGGCAAGGGAATTGAAATCATAAAAAGAAGCACGTGGTAGTTCAATATACCACTTTGCTGCTGAGCCTATAAGTGTTCGCTGGAAAAGACACAAACGTACAGAATCATCCATGAGGGAGTTTGATGAACACCACAAATGGAAATTCATCACATGGTTATTTGGGTCGTCTCCATATTTTTCATCAAATTTTGGAATATCAAAAGGAAGTTAAGCTGGAATGACTGGCCAAACCGGTGAATGAAAAATAGGATCATTAGTTAACCGAGACAAGTCTGGGAGGTCCAGTGTTGCAAGGAAAGGTAGCTATCAGTTAATTTGCGGATGATAGTGGTGTGGCATAGGAACACGAGTAGAACCATAAAATGGGTTAGGTGGATAGTTGTAACCAGTAGGTCCTCCTACATACGGTTGTTGTTGGCTAGGATAAACAGGATTTGATGAAGGATGAGAAACATTTGGATAACCTAGTGGGTTCTGAGCATTATAAGTTGGGTGATTTGCTTGCCCATAAGGAGGATAAATGTTTTTCCCTTGAGGATGGTAGGGAGTAGATCCCGGAGGTGGATACACATTAGACCCATGAGGAGGATAAGGTTGTTGTCTCTGAGGACTCCAGGTGGTGTTTGGGATGCCGCCCGGATAAGGTTGTCCATAAGATGTTTTGGAAGGAATAGGATTTGATACTCCTCCTTGTGGGTTATGATACAAGTGCCCCCCAATGTGGGATTGGGTAAAAGTGCCTCCTGAAGATACTCCCCAGGATTGTGAAGGGTTTCCAGCAAATGAAGGTTGTCCCCCTGCCAGCGATGGATTAATGACTGGGGTATGACTAGCAAAGGGAGGTTTCTCGCCGGGAGGAACATGAAAAGGGGGCTGTCCCCCAGGAGGGGTAGGCCCACCATAGAATGGTGGTCCTATAGGAAGGATAGGTTTGCTAGATGGTGGTTTCCCTCCAGTCGGTTTTATTTGGCTGGCAAGGGTCTGCATTCTCGGGTGAAAAGATGTCCCAGCAGGATCATGTGGAACATGTGGAGCTGTAGAGTGAAATCTTGTAAAAGAGGGGGTATATATTAAAGTGCCTTGGGAATGAGTAGAGGTGATGATTCCAACATTAGGATGGACTTGTGTTGATGTAAAAGTAGGGTTAATGACCTGATCAATGGGGTGATTCATAGTTTGACTGAATGGTCCTATTTCACCAGGAGGGTCATGAGGATGAAAGGGTTGTCAAAAGGATTTGAAATGCTCATAGAGATCGCATCCCGATGAAGTCCTCCATACAAAACAAGAAGGTGTGGGATTTGTGTCTAATATAGTGCTAGGATGAACATGAGTCCTATACTCATCACCAAAGGTTGGTTCTGTGGATCCCATATACGTTTCGGTAAAAACTCTCTCCGGTAATTGTGGGACCTCTTTGTCTATGACATTCCTAAGGGATTCTAAATGAATCAAAAGTGGTTTGAGAGGGGTTACTGACATAGATGTAGTGCAAAAAGTGGGATTCTCAACCGTAACCAAAGCGCCTTCTAAGTTATCTAACGGAGGAGCAACAACACTTCCAATGTCAGATTGATTTTCTACCTCTCCATGGTAGTTGTCTTCTAGAGGGTTAGGAGGTAAGGGTTGGTAGCCTTCCAGAGGCAGCCCTTGCATCCTATGTGGTCGGTGAAGAAATTTATCATCTACAGGCTCAATTTTGGAGAATAACAATACACGCTGAAAATCTAGGGCCAACTAACAAAAATACACAACATACGCTAATAAAATCTAGGAATCAAAACCAAGCAAACAAAACTTCTTTCGATGATCATACTAGTTGGTGATGAAATCCAACATCGCGTGATCAAGTCAAGAAGGGGCTAGGGTATGGTGGAACAGTTACAATCGTGACCTGCTTAACGGACTTTCACCTTGGTGCAAGCTTCCATGCAGTAATTGTGGATTTACCCTCCAAGGAGCCCAAGTGAGTTTGACCAATGTCCGTCCCAGGTAAAGTGAGACTTCCCTTCACTGTCACCTTGTGCAAGTACCTAAGTATTATGGAAACTACGGACACCAACTTGCAGTCATCCCCTGGGAAGGTACAGTCGACAGTCCGATCTAAATGTATGGGCAAGATAACAAGTCCAAAATCAACTTGAGAGGCTCCCACACATAATTGTGGGTATACCTTCAAGTGACCCCCAATATACGATTCGACCACTACAAACAGTTGAACCACAGAGGGATAATATCCGTAACTCACCTGAATGCAACCTCATGTGTAACCCCCGTGTGAGAGGGGGATCTCATAAAACCTATACGACAATTGGATTTGACTCTCCCTATCTCAGGATACTAGTGTTCATTTTGAAAAATTTGGAGAGTTTTACTCATATCCTAATCCAAAGTGCTAATCCTAGTCTAATGTTGGTGGAAGATCCTAAAAACAAAAATGTTCTAGATATTTTTTAATTAGCATTGATTTTATGACTGTTCTTTACTCAAAGGGTGTATGGCAATGAAACTGATGGTATGATGACTCAAATCCCAAAAAAATGCACAAGAAGATGATAAGAAATATTGTCTTTTGATGAATGGCTATTTAAGGGAAAGAGAGAAAGTTGTTTTCACTATCAAGCACTAAGATGCAATGTCCTTATCCAAGTGTTTCTCAATGAAATCCAATGCAAATGCTAAAAATTTCAGAAATGCCTTCTAACATCCAAACCAATCACTAAAATATGTCTTTTTTCTTATATGTGAATGAAAATTATATGTAAAACTTCTAAATGCCAATCAGACTTTAGGATTAAACGGTCAGAAGCAAACCTCACACAAAACAAAAAACACACTCTCATCGTGAAATAGACAGAAGGACAAAAATAACCAAATTGCAAACAAGAACCAAAAACCTCAAACAAAGAGAGAAATGATGGAAAGTTGACTTCAAAGATCAAATGAAAAGGTTCAGAGACCTTTGGATTTCCTCACAAAAGTTTTCACCCAGTCAGATAAAGGAGAAGAAAACAACAAGTTAACTGTAGGTCAGCAAAGACAAAGAGTTATTGCAAAGCAAGAACAAATGTCAAAAATCCAAGAAAGAGATGATGAAATCTTAGAAAGAATGGTGTTTGAAAGCCAATATAAAGATGGATTGAGAGTATGGGACCCTGAGCAAATGCCAAAACCCAGAAATAGCTTTAGAAAATGCAAATTTTGGGGAATTTCTCACAAAAAATAGGGTAGCGCTCTGGTATAAGGGGCACCAGGGAATTTGAGCACCATGTGTAAGACTACAGGGGAGTTCTAGCACTCTGTTAGCCACAAGGGGGGAGCGCTCTGCTCCAAAAACTCAGAAAAATGTCCACAAACTCAAAAAATGAAGGAAAATCAGTTAATCAAGGTGATCCTGATGACATAATGAGGCAATAAAACCAATCTAAGAATCAACAAGACAAAATGGAGAAGATCAAATCAGTGGGTAAAGGGACAAAACAAGATCTGCGAATGGAAACAAAAATCATAGCTCCTCCCCAGTGGAGTTGTCAATTTCTATTGTATGTGAATCCCCCTGCAGACAAGTGGATTCCCTCTTGGTCTCTAAACTCCTAAGACCAAGACAAAAAGTGATTAACATGGACACTGAATTTATTTTAGATCTAATCAATCTAATGAATGAAAAAGGAGGAGAAATATATGTACCTTATGAACAACGTTTGTCCTTGCAAATTCAAGGCTGAGCTTCGATCTTGAGCTCCCTGATAGATCCTATAAAGCAAACAAAGATACAATGGACTTCCTACTCTATTGATATTAGCTCAATAATAGATCCATATACTGCAGATAAACTCATATGGAACAAGAACAAGTTTAAAACAAACAGGCCAAGCATTGATTATATTACTGAGAACAAGTAAAAGTACTTACAATCCTTTGAATGAAGGTGCAACAACCTCTTCCAGTTCTCTTTGTCCAACCCCTTTTCTCAATCAATCTCCACTAATTTCTTTGATGAAATCTCACTCGTGAGATCATAAGTTTGATGTAATTCTCAATTGTCATTGTACCTTTCACTGTGAGAAGGCCTCTTTATATAACCTTGGAGAGGTCCAACTACTTGAGAGATCTTTGGGATAAGTTTAGGATTCCTCTCCTTCAGTTGAGGATCTCCCCTAATATCATGCCTTGACCATCTATTCGAATCCAACTACCTTCAAGAGTTGAGGGATTCCACCCTTATTTGTCTCAACAAGCCCATAATTTGCTCAAAAGAGGGTAGCACTCCCCCAAAGGGCTGCACAAAGTGTTCAAACACTCCCAAAAGAGGCTCAGGGTGCACTAGTACTCCCTAATAGTGGGTAGGGGAGTGCTCCTCTCCAAAAATCTATTTTTTAGTGATTTTCTCAATAAAAAAAGATTTGTACTCCCTGTCAAGAGACTTTTCATCTTCCAAACTATCCTTTGAGGTGTCTTAAGTGTCTTCATGATGTCGTTAGGGACACGACATAGGCAAGATGGTAGCATACTGTTTTTGACACTTGCAAAACTTATAGTCAATATGCGACACTTGCGGATAAGATGTGACACTTACAACACTTATAATGATGACACTTGCGACACTATTGAAGTGAATAATTTTGAGGTGTAACAGGGGGGGTTCCGAAATGTTGTTTTCCCCCCACCTATGTGGTGCCTCCTCATTATTTCAGACCCCCCTCATATTTCCTCTTACCACATACCCCTCCTCTGAAATCTACCTAAACCACCACCCGATACCACCATTTCCCCACCAACACTCCCCATCTCCCTACTCAACACCTGTCCTCCACTCACTTGACCACTCACCATCTCCCCTATCACATAATCCATCTATCCCCTCATTCACCCTACCGTCCACCTCTCCACCTATACTTCCATTCTTCCTACCACTTACACTCCCACATCCACTCATCCCATCTCCCTATTGGACACTTGTCCACACATCATCATATCCGTTAGCCAATTAAATTTTCCCACATGACCATTGATCGTCAATTGTCTTGTAATGATCCCATGCCACTAAAAAGATATCCCAACAACCATAAAACTCATCATTTTCCACCCTTCACAATTTTTTTCTTACTGTTATCGGACTAATCGGTAGGTGCGGACACTAACAGATCTCCCTAGATCCACCTGGATCTAGAACAAAACAGGACAGAACATGACTCTTTCCCTAAGTTGTAATCATTGAATTTGCTAATAGGGAGGAATAAGTGACATACCTTTATATCACTTCCTTAGGTCTATGTTGCTCCCACTTCACTCCGGTGCTCTCGTGAGGTCAAGTCCAAGACAACACAAACCAACCAAAGTGGAGATAGAAAAATGTATTCAACGTCAACTTATGCATATGATCAAGGAATTACACAGTAAAGTAAGAGTGACTTTATGGGAAAGGGACATGCCACTATATCATATTAATTGAAAGTAGAAGATACAACCTGATCACCTTGATGTCGCAATATTCCTTTCAGTGACCCTTGGTTCCAACACACACACTTGCTCCATACTTTCATGAAGAAGATTTGATTCCTCTTGATAGACCAACTAGAGTCTCCAAGCTTATGTCACAACAGGATTCTTCACACAATTCTTTCACCAATTCTTCATTTAATCTTGCTTAACCTTTTCCATGAGAAACCTTTCAATATATAGGAGAAGGAGAGATGGTTACATGTATGAGGATGATCCCATCAAATCTAATAAGTCAATAAAATTACAACCATATGAATGCCAACTCATTTTCTATAAGATTCCCTTCTAGAACCCTCGATACCTCTTCTCTTTTCCAAGCTTAAAAACAAGTTTGCACCTTGTGTATGGAGAAAAATGCGAGAAGTTCACACCCTAAGTGTAGGTGGCCTGCAAGAAGGAGGGATTCTCGCACCCTAGGCCATAGGGAACCTGTAAACTCACTTTAAAACTATGTTTTTGGAAGGTGACAAGGGCCACTTTTCTCAAGAAAAAAGTCCTTGTTGGGAACCTGAATACACCATTGTTAAGATATCACCAAGATGACCAAAATCATGTGTAACAAAATGCCCCCCAAAGTATGAGGCTGGAATCGGTGATAGCCGAAATACTTTGTAAACTGCATGTGTGTGTCAGAAACCAAGAGTACACCTAATCAGAAACCTACGAACAACCAAGCATCTGCAGAATATAATACCAGTTCTAAGGTAGGCATTCCCATACTCAGATCAGAGAAGGATGAAATCATGAACATAGGTCATGGCCACCAATCATACACCGTGGATCCATGCCGTCAAAATACTACATGGCCACCAAGAATACACTGTGGATCTATGCAAGAAGATTCAAATTAAGACGACATAGCCACACGACATACAAAGTGGATCTATGTGTCGATGAAAATCATACATACTCCATCGCAACCTGGATCAAAAATATTAAACCCAGGGTCTTTAGTCCCATCACCCGAAAGCACAAATCTAACCATGTGATTACATGTGCTGAAGTCGAACATGGCAGAAACCACTTCATTATCGGTCATTGATGAAACCGTTAACAAGTGTGAGGGAAATAACCATTAATGTCAATGAATCCTAAGGTACACTGGTACAATCCACTGAATGTGAATAAATGAGTTTAGGTCGAACATTCGACGGAATCTCCCGATCAAGGATCAATGATGAAAACCCACTGTCGAAAGCGAGGAAACCTACCATTGAGGCATGCAAGTTCCAAGATACCAAATAATTTCTAAGTCTTGTTTCTGGATAATGAGTTGGAGTCGACGGAACAAAACTCATCACGGGAGGGCCTTGATGTATCCCCCATCAATGACATGAAATGAGTAACATATTTTGAAGATGAAACAAAGTATGATATGGGTTGAAGTGGACACAGGGAAGGCCGACACGGAGAGAATGGACAACTGCAGATGGCCGACTCAATAGAGGTTTCAGATGAACTTCTCTTGAACATATGAATGACATGACCAATGATTTGGCAGCAATGACTCAGAGACGACCTAGGATATGACTTTGCAGCAAGTCGAATGAGAGACAAATGGATTTCCCAAACTGGCTTCAGATAATGAATAAGGGGTGTCATGTTCAAGAGCGACACTTACTGCCAAAAAATATGAATACGAAAACACATCCCTTTCCCAAATTTTCCCCCACCATTTCTGGCTAGTACCTCTTTATTTTTACGCAAGCTTGAGGAGGATAGCATATGCTTGTTGATGTAATCTCATCCTTCGGATGAGTCCCTCGGAGTATGTTTAATGAACCCTAGGAAGGAGTGGTTCGGTCTCATTACGGGTCTTTCAATGTTTGTTTAACGAGTCCAAAGATAGAAAACTTGAAGGTTTTTCATGATTATAGAGTCTGGAAAAACACTTAAAGAGAACTCTCCCAGTTGCTTTTTCATAAAATAGTTCGATAGGACCGAAAAAGTGATAAAATATCGCCCATCAAAAGTTTTGTTCAGATACTTTTACGAGCGTGAACAAAACAAGGTTGATCGACAATCTTTTCGATTTTATGGAGCGTGAAAAGAGATTAAAGGATACTCCTTTGGGTTTGTAGTTTTCATGTTACCATGATGAGTACAAAAAGACGAGAAAAGTATACTCGGTTGCGTTCTCATGTATTTTCGAGCACGAGAACGAACGAAGACTGAGCTCAAAGTTTTTCTAAAAACTATAAAAAGCAATCGTACTTGCGACGAAAAAAGAAAAAACATTCATACTCTTTCGTGTGGACTTCAAATTCGTTATATCTGCAAAAACTCACACTCATAGGGCTATTAGGCATTAGGTTTGATGAATAAAATAATATAAAAATCAACAAAAATGGTAAAAAGTAAATATAAGTGGGTAAAAGGACTTTTACCATATTCATTGTGATTTTGCCAAGAACTTTTCACAAAATAACTCCTTTTACCTCAAATTTCATCGCTTAATCATGGGAAGCACATGCAACCATTTGGTGAACCGTCTTCATCATCTAGGTAGGATCTTGATCCCTCATCTTTTCCGTGGTTTAGTTTTCATTTTCATTGGAAATTTTCAAGTTTTTGAGTTTGTTTTAGGGCCAAAACTTGCACTCGGGCGTTCTCGCAGGCTATCCACATGGGACCTGCGAGAATGCATGATTCTCACAGGTGGCCTCAAAGGCACCTGCGAGAATCTTTCACTGTGTTAAAGGGGCGCCTGTGAGGGCCGTAAAATGAAATTTCATTTTGTTTTTTTCTCAATGAAAAATATGCCAAGGTTTGAAATGAGTTGTTGACTCTCTTCTTATGGTTCTTGTGCAGGCATTTGACCATCACGATGCTAGAGTGGCACGAAAGAGAACATGAGGAAGATGATTCTATCGTCGAGAATGACCTGAGTACCATTGCTACCCTTTGAGACTGTGGACTCTTGAAATTATTCCGGATTACGGGCATGAGGGCCCAAATCAGATTGTTGGAGTACCTGGTTCATGTTAGAAAACAGGACCGCGGAGCAATAAAATAAAAAAAATGCAGAAACAAAACACAGAAGACACACAATACAAG
>JASDQU010301580.1:0-13844 GCA_032191745.1 Picea mariana
CATTAACACAGTGCGGAAAGTCCGCAGTCAGACTTAATGCAGCCTGCGGAAATCAAGTATTTCCGCAGGACAATATATATGCAGCCTGCGTACTATCTTCAAAAGTGTGATTTTGAGAAGTTGATAAGTGTAAATTTCTTCATGAAAATGATCTTAAAGAAGAGTTAGATCTTCCATCACCATGTCATTATCATGTCATCATCTTGATAACCAAAAATGTGGATAACACTTCTTCTTTGTCTGGGATAGGTAAATCAATCTTCTATGGGTCCTCTAGCATTCTCTTATCTTTGACATCTGGGTTGATAGCATTAAATATCTGCGATCTTCTCTCCTATTCTTCAATCAAGTGCATGATCCCTTTGGTCATAAAGTCTTTTAACTCTTGCTTCTTCTGTTTTAAAACTTCTTCTTATTCCTTTTATATGGCTTGGTCTCTATCAATCCAAGATTTTCCTATTAGCAGGGTAAATGGGGTGCTGTCTTCGAAAAATTTAATAATCTCAAAGTATTCTTTTGTCAAAGTTCCATTGACAGTCATAGGTATCCGAGCGAGCCTTCCACATAGGTTTACTAGATTTCCTCTGAATAAATCTATTCCTCCCACTGAAGGGATCATAGCAGGCCTTCCTATAGCTTCCCAGGTCCTCTCTGGCATAATATTCATCCGTGTTTCCTCATCCAGAACATAGTCAATGTCGAAGTCTCCTATTCTTGCTTCGATGCATTCCTTCTCCTTGAAGATCTCTGATAAGTTGACATGTCGGTGGTCATTTAGGGTTTCTTTCATCTATAGCAATGCTTTCTCTGATTCTTTCCGAGGTTTGTCCGTAGGTTCTAGATCTGCCTTAGGGTTTTCTTGATTCAGATTCATTCTTTCAAGCTTAGCAATCATGCTAGGGAAATCTAATACTTCATGGTATAGAGATTTACAACAAAGACAACTAGGTATTCCACTAGGGCATTCCTTAGCAAGATGTCCAGACCTTATGCAACTGTAACAGAGGGTTAATCCTCTCTTCCTTTTAAATGATCCCCAACTTCTTCTGTAATGCGCACTAGGATCATTTGAGCTAACCCACAACAACTTCTTTCGAGGATCCTGCATCCATTCGTTAGTCCAAACATTCTTTCTTTGCATAAGTATAACATATCTTTCACTATTCTTATCATATCTACTTATATCAAATCTTATTTCATCTATTAATGCCCTAGCTTTCAAACTAGGATCGACTCTATTAAACATACCTAGATCAATACTCTAGAAATAAAAATTTCCACTTATCTTACTTCTACAGAGCACAAATCTTTTGGATCTAACACTTTTAACTATTCTTACCTTTATCAGAGCACAGAGCTTGCATATCTTACCTCTTTTGATAAAAAATTCTTACTTTTACCTTCTTAGAGTGCCAAGCATTCAGATCTTGCTTCTTTCCTTCATATGTGATCTTCTTTTCTTCAGATCGGGCTTCTTTCTTTCAGATATGATCTTCTTTCTTTAGCATATATCTTTATAAGTCAAGTATAATACTGCGCACTAGGGAACATATCTATGCACGAGCTTTCACAATTTTAGGATGAATCTTTGCACAAACATTTTTCTTTCTCAGTTCCTAGCAATCACAGTTTCAAGTCCCAACAACGAAACCATTTGTTGGCACAGGGGCAGATCCAGAGTTCAGCACTACAACAACGCACCAACAAAGCCCTAACTACCGGCCCTTTCAGCAAAACTTGTGAAGCAGATGAAGTCTCACCCGAGGTAGTGGCAGGGGTGGTTACAGGACTCAAGTGTCTGCAACCTTAGCTGGGACACAGATCTATAATTGTACTACTTAGTAAAGCACTTAGCACTGTCAGTTCCTTAATATGTAATCACTATTCACTTCGTTGATACAACAGAGCTTTGAAGTATTCACACTAATCTACAATATTCAAGCACTTAGCATATACAAATGGATTAGAATGAGCATATCAAGCACTAAGCATGAATATCTAGATCATATCTAACATTCTCACATATAATAAGCACCAACCATGAATAGATCTATCTAAACATATCAAAACATGTAAACACATCAAGACAAAGCACAAAGCACATCACATAGTGTTTACGTGGTTCACCCCCACCCTGGGGCTATGCCCACCAATTCTTCTTCTTTATTGTCTTTGGTCAATCGGTTACAAGAAAAAAGTCTCAAAAATCTTACTCCACATAGGACAAAAGATCTGCGCAGCTCGCTAGATCCTTCTTCCTTGTGTTACAACATAAATCCTTCCACAACTTCTTACAACGACTTGAACTTATCTCTACAAGTATTACATAGTATGCACAGAGCACTTACAATCCTTTGATCACATAGATCTAGCACTTATCCATTCCTTTAGCACTTAGCACACCGGCCTCTTTATACATTGCCTATCCTTCTATATATACATTACAAAATAGGCATAAACATGGGTAAACCCATGCGCCGACATCCCATTCCCGTTACATATTCCCAAAAACCACAAAAGGGGCCACTATCTCGTCATCTCCACTTCGACTTGCGCTCCTCCTTCGACAGGCTATCAAAGTCCCAAAATAGGTCAACATGACCAAGAAACTCCCAAAACTTGGTCAAGGGCCAACAATTAGTCTCTCTATTTTCCTAGCCATGAAGTCCCTTATTTATTTCTTTTTCTATTCTATGACTTCCTCCTCTGCTTTGCTTAGGATCTAATCTTTTTCAATCCAGGTCTTTCCTAACAAAAGTGCAAAAGGGGCGTTGTTCGCAACAAACTTAACGACTTCAAATTCTTCTATGGTCAATGTTCCATGAGTAATCATAGGTATATTAGTAACTCTTCCACACAGGGTTATCATTTTTCCTTCAAACAATCCTATCCTTCCCAATGAAGGAATCACAACAGGCTTTCTCAAAATTTCCCAAGTACTTTTTGGCATAAGATTCACATGTATTTCCTCATCTAATACACAGTCTATGTCGAAGTCTCCTATTGTTGTTTCTATACACTGATTTTCTTTTAATATCTCTGGTAGAATAATGTCTCTAGTATCATTCAGTGTCTCTGGTATACATAGATTCTGATTCTTTCTAGTTTTCTAACATATCCTTATTTTCTTGACCTTGTTCATGGTTTTCTTGTCTCATGTTCATCTTTTCAACTTTATCAATCATTCTAGGGAAATCCAAAACCTCATGACCAATAGATTTACAACAAATACAAGTAGGACCAGGGCATTCCTTAGCGAGATGTCCTGGTCTTCTACAGTTATAACATAGTGTCAATCCTCTCTTTCTTTTAAACAATCCCCAACCTTTTCTGTACCGCGCAATAGGATTACAATGATGGACCTGCAATCTACAAAAGTTCTTTCTAGGGTCCTGCATCCACTTGTTAGTCCAAAAATTATTTCTATACATAGGAATAACATATCTTTCACTATCTCTATCAAATTTATTCAGATCAAATCTTCTTTCTTCTAGTTGTGCCATAGTTTTCAGACTAGGACAAAATCTGTCAAACATACCTAGATTCATATTTCCGAAGCAAAAATTTCCACTTATCTTACCTTTACCAGAGAACAAATATTCAAGTTCTTACCTCTTTTCTTCAGATCAAACTTCTCTTTTTAGCACAGAGCTTCGCAAGTCATGTAGAATACTGCACACTTCAGTAACAGATCTATGCACAAAGATTTTTCTTTTCTTTAGTTCCCAATAATCACAGTTTCAGGTCCCGACAATGAAACCATTTGTTGGCACAGGGGAAGACCTAGGGTTCAACACTTCAAAAACACACCAACAAAAACCTAACTACCGACCCTTTTGACAACACCTGCAAAGAAAATGAAGTCTCACCCGAGGTAGAGGTAGGGGGGTTGCGGGACTCAGGTGTCTACAACCTAGATGGGACACATATATGTGATTACAACACTTAATAGAGAACTTAGCCAATATAATGCATTAAGTTCCGATTCTTATTCACATCGCAGACTAAACCTAAGTGTAAATCAACACAACAGTAATTAAGATTAAACACATCTAAGTATTTAGCACATAGCATCAGAGCAGATCTAACATTCATTCACATCATAAACATCAAGAATAATGCACTAAGAAAATAGAGACATAAATGAAATAAACAACATTACATGATGCATATAAACACAGGATATACGTGGTTCACCCCAGTGTGGGGCTACGTCCACCAACTCTTCTTCTTCTTTATTAGTCTCTTTCATTATTCTTACATGCACCAAGCCACAGATCCAACTTTGCAAGGGATAGGAGATTTGCGTGCACCTCTCCAGATCCTCCCTCCCTGAATTGGATCAAAGCACAAAGCCTTACACAGTCTGTATATACCAAGCACTTATAAAAATGCTTACACTTAGCTCTACAAGCCTTAACTCATTCGTGCACAAAGCCAACTAGCCATGCACTAAGCTGAACAAAGAATAATAACTTACCACTTCTACTTACATCGCTTAGATACTTATTTATACATTACAAAAAGGGGCCTAAGCATGGGTAAACCCATGGGTCGACATCCCATACCCGTTACATAAACCCTAAAATACCCAAAAGCCCGCAAAATGGGCAAGATCCCACGATCTCTAATTTTCCTGGGCGCTCTGTCTTCGACCAACCTGTCGAAGTCCCAAAAATGGTCAAACATGACCAACGTTTCTTCAAAACCTGGTCAAGAGACAACAAGCAGATAGCTTCCTGTACTTCGTTCAATTATTTTTCTATCCTATCATATAGTTTGTCTTGTTTTTCTCTATATCTTTGCAAGTGATCTTCAAATGCATCCTCCATCGCTCCGCAGACTAGACTAATATCATCTTCTGTGAGTGTAGCCTCTAGCTGGGGCTTATTGGTGTGGGTCTTCATTCTTGTTGAAGTTTTCTACGGAGAAACCTTCCTCTTCTTCAGTGTTTCTGTCTTAGTATGGGGATCCTTCGACGGTGTAGCTTCACCTTCTCCTTGATTTTCTCTTTCTTCCCCTCCTACTTATTGATTTAATTCATCTCCTCTTCCTCCTGTAGGCGAGCCAGGTCCATTTTCCTTCGAGGCGTTGTTCTCCTCATCAGTCTCTATGTTATGAAATTCCTCCTTTTTATTTTCTTGTTCTCACTTGACTATACTACATGTTCAAATCGGGTGACCAAGGGGCTTCCTATGATGTTAGAGTCAGAGAGTTTGGCATCATCAACTGGTACACAGAACTCTTCTAGCCACTCCTTCATGTATTTGTCTGTCAACTTGTAATAGTATTGCAATTCTTCCTTGCTCTCATACCTGTGCACAGGGATATAAATAAAGTGTGGATCTGCATGGAACTTAGCTAGTGGTATATACTGGTGCAATGTGCACAGTGTCCTGCATGAGAATGACTCAATGGTAACCTTCAGTTGCTGATAGTAGGCATGGAACAATGCGTTCGACTTCCATTGCTTCGAAATGTCATTCATGTACCATAAGGTTGAGAACTTCACGACCAATGACTCCAAAGGTTCAATATCCAAGAAGATAGCTCCTTCTAGAATTTGCCAAGAGACAAATGCAATCAATACAAGTATCTAGCTAAAGTGGAACTCATATCCTTGATCCTGCGCTTCGCGACAGTCCTTCTCAATCTCATTGACGAGGTAGCTCACCCAATTCATTTTCATCCCCTCCATGCATTTCCCTATGAGGTCCACCATGAACCCGGTGACCTGTGTGGGGTGATTCTTTATTAAGATATTTCTAGCTATGAGTTGGCAAGCGAGGTGCATTGCACCATCCTAGATAGACAATACCTTGTAGCCTCGCTTTCCCTTCTCAAATTCATCGTATTCCTCCTTAATGTGTTGTGCCAAGGAGCGATCTGAGGTCTTCCCTGGGTTGAACTACTGAGGGTCAGGTCCCTACATGCTCAATCCCATGATCAGGTGGATCAGCGTTGGATCCAAAGTAACCCATCGATCGAGCCACATGTATCCACCATGATAGCACGACATGAGGATTTTAACGTAAGCGTTAACCCCCTGATGTCGGCCAAAATGAGGAATTTTCATTACGTTAAGTATTGTGGACTGCGCCAACTCCTTAATCCAAGGCTAGGAGACTATGCAAGGATTCTTCCCAATTGTCTTCATCAGGTATCTATGAGGGTCGAGCATGGCATAGTTCTTTCTGTCTCCAAGGTTAAAGTCACTATTCTTTAGGGATGGGATCTGTCCCAAATGGCTTCCAACTACGCATATCCCCTTCAGGATGTACGCGGTGATCAAAGTGTACTCATAGTCCCATGGGATTTTTTCTTGGTTAACCGCACCATCCAAGGGTGGGATATAATCAGGTAATATCGATGGGATCTACTTCGCATTAGCCAGACTTTTGTGATGCTTACTTCTCTTCTCAGTCGTGGGGTTAGTACGACTTGAACGCTGTGAATTCAAAGGGGAAGCCTACAGTCCCGTAATCGATGATGCTTGAACACCTTCAAACATATCTCTGTCAGCCATAGACTTCTTAAGGACCTCTTCGACGAACTTCTCTAAATCATTCTGTTCACCCAACATTCTCACTTTTAAATGGGTGAGTCGGGGTAGGTGAACGGACAGACGAAGTAAAAAAGTGGATGGTGATTTATAGGTTTTGAAATCACAGCTTGACACACAATCATTTCTCTATTAGCAACGTTAATCATGGATGATGAATAGTGGTCCCGATGCAGCGTCAGACGGGTTAAAAAAGAGAATATTGTAACCAATTCTTCCAATGGGCAGGACTTCTTCCATCAATGTGAATCTGTCCATTATGGTGTGGTCTCAACATACCAAATGCGGTCTATTCGCCCATAAATGTGTTTCCTATCCATTCTGAATCATCTTTCTAATGACCGGGGTGCCTCCAACGATCATATAGCTTTACCAAGGTGAAGTCCCATTCTGCACGGTTCTGCTGTTCCAACGAGGTTCAAATCTTGCAAACATACCTCTTGCGAAGTCCTCTCTGTAACTCCCTGTAGTTTTTCCTACCTGGATTTCTTTTTAATAAGATTCCTTTCCTTCTTTCCTTTGATCTGAGTCTCTCTAACTATTTCTGGATTCCTCTTTCCATTCTTATTCTTAATTTCTCCTATCGTAGTGTCTTCACAGTGCTGATGTACTTCTAATGGATTCAAAGTTTATATCCTTTCCCTTACCACTCCCTGGGTGGATTTACTTTCTTCTTGCATGGACAGGTCCTTCAAACCTTCTTGCATTCTTTCAACCTCGACAACTAACTCTCTTGCCTTCTGCTGCTTCAACTTAACTTCTCATTCTTCTATCAGTCGATCTATTTTCCTAGCTATGAAATCCCTTAGTTCTTGCTTTTTCTTTTCTGTAGCTTCTTCCTCTATTTTCCTTCTAATCTGATCCTTCTCAATCCAAGTCTTTCCTAACAAAAGAGGGAATGGGACTTTGTTCTCAATAAACCTAATAACTTCAAAATCCTCTTTTGTCGATGTTCCATGAATAATAACAGGTACATTAGTAACTCTTCCACATACGGTTACCATCTTTCCTTTAAACAAGCCTATCCTTCCCAGTGAAGGTACCACAGTAGGATTTCCCAAAATTTCCCAAGTGCCTTTTGTCATAATATTCACTGGTGTTTCCTCATCCAAGATAGAGTCTACGTCGAAGTCTCCTATTCTTGCACTTAAACATTGTTTTTATTACATTATCTCTGGTAAACTCACATCTTTGTGACCATTCAATGATTCTTTTAACTGTAATAATGTAGTTTGAGCTTCCTCTAATCCTTTCTCTTTCTGATCTTCTAACACGCTCTTATTCTCTTGACTCATGTTCATTTGTTCAAATTTAGAAATCATCCTTGGGTGATCCTCAAGCTCATGACCAAAATTTTTTCAACAAAGACAAATAGGACCTATACAAGGGAATTTGTTAGCAAGATGTGTCAGTCTTCTGTAGTTATAACATAGGTTTAATCCTCTCTTATTTTTGTACTGTGCACTAGAATCATAGTGTTGGACCTACAATCTGCAAAAAATCTTTCTAGGTTCCTACATCCAATTATTAGTCCAAAAATTCTTTCTATGCATAGGAATAACATATCTTTCTTCATTTCTATTAGCCTTACTTAGATCAACTCTTTCTTCGTGCCGTGCCCTAGCTTTCAAACTAGGAGAAAATCTATTAAACATACTTAAATTCATGCTTTTGAAACAAAAGTTTTCCACTTATCTTACTCTTATCAAAGCACAAAGCTTTACCTTTTTCAAGATCTTACCTCTTTTCTCAGATTAGGTTTCTTTCTTAGCATAGAGATTCACAATTCAAGTAGAATAATGCACGTTACAACAACATATATATGCACAAAGATTCTCTTTTCTTTACTTTAGTTCCCAACAATCACAGTTTTAGGTCCCGACAGCTGAACCATTTGTTGGCATAGGGACAGACCCAGGGTTCAACGCTTCAACAACGCACCAATAAAACCCTAACTACCGACCCTTTCGACAACACCTGTGAAGAAGGTGAAGTCTCACCCGAGGTAGAGGCAGGGGGGGTTACAGGACTCAGGTGTATGTAACCAAGCTGGGACAGAGATCTATGATTATAATACCTCACAAAGTACTTAGAAGATAACATGCATTAGATTATCAACTTTATTCACATTGCAAAACAAACCATAAGGATAGATCGACGCAGTAACAATGAAAAGATACACATCACACTTAACATCATAAGTNCACAAAGCAAACCATCAACACATGATATATGTGGTTCACCCTAGTGTGGGGCTATGTCCACCAACTGCTTCTTCTTCTTTGTTAGGCTTCAATCTCTTACATTCATCTACTCCTGTGCACTAAGCCACAAAGCCAAGCTTCACACCAGACAGGTGATTTGCGCACTAAGCACCAGATCCACCTTCCCAAAATCAGGTCAAGGCATAGAGACAAATCCTCTGCCAAGAACATAGCCTTATATACAGGTTTTGTTGCACAAAGCAACTCAGAACTACTTGCCTCTTGCACTTTGCCAATTACCTCTCCATCACATCACACACCCTTACTACAATACATTCTTTCTTATTTATACTTTTACATTTACAAAAAGGCCTAATCATGGGTAAACCCATGGGCCGACATCCCATAACCCGTTACAAAACCATAAGAACCCCATGTTGGGTCCATAAAGCCCACAAAAAAAGTGAGATCCATGATCTCAGCTCCACCTGGGCATTTTATATTCGATCACTATGTCGAAGTCCAAAAAGTGGTCAAACCTGACCAAGATTTCCTCAAAACTTGGTCGAGGGCCAACAAGGATAGTTCAAAACACTGAGTCGGATTGAATCTTTGGGCCATTTATGGAACCCAAAACCACTTTACATAGACCCCTTTCCTCCTAAGGCGCAAGTTCTATAAAACCCGCGGGCTCCTGCTAAGCCCCTATTCCTTATCAAATATTTGAATCAACGGGCGCTAGCTCCTTCTGCTAGGCCCTTTCCTTCATGTGACCTTGGGATATGAACTCAGGCTGGCCCTGTTGGCCCTTGACCAGGTGTTAAGAGAACCTTGGTGATGTTTGACCATTTTTGGGACTTCGACAGGCTGGTCGAAGACGGAGTGCCCAGGCAAAGCGAAGATTGCGGGATCTCGCCCTTTTTGTGGGATTTTTGGGTTTTAGGGTTTATGTAATGGGTATGGGATGTTGGCCCATGGGTTTACCCATGTTTATGACTCTTTTTTAATGTATAAATAAGTATCTAGGAGATGTAATAAAAGGTCGGTGTGCTAAGTGCTAGAATGGCTAAGTGCAAGTAGAGTTACCAGTTCTGATCGGCTTGGTGCAAGAACCTGTGAGGGTTGATAAGTGAGAATAGTTGTGAATTCTTTGTGAATACTATATGTGATACTTGCAAAGCTAAGTGCAAGTGGTTGTATTCAACTTTGTGCCTTGACCTAATCCGGGGAAGGAGGATTTGTCGAGGCACGTGTTAGGTGATTTATATGTACTAAAAAAGACACTAAACTACCCTCAATTAAATTGTCAACCTGGGGTAAGTAAACTTAGAGTTGTAGAAAAATATATGCCAAAGGTAGAAGGTTGGTAGGAGTGTAGAATAACTAAGGAAAGAAACTATCTAGGGCTAATCTAATCAAGCAAACCTATCTAATGAACAAACCCTACTAGGCAAAATGAAAACTAGGTAACCTAAGCACTTTTGGGCCAAGGACTGATGGATAGTTCCTAAGAAAGCAAGTAAAAACCCTATTCAAAGCAAAATAGTTCATGATAATAAGCAAAGGTAAACTACTAAGAATACTAAGAAAATGACAAAAACAAACTACCTTGAACTTGCCAACCTATATCCAATGAGAAACTACCCTATGAAAGAAAATACATAAGCAAGTAAGAAAAAACACCTATCTAACCTATTAAAGAAAATAGACAATCAAGCAAAAACACCTAACTACCCTACTAAAGCAAATAGACAAGCAAGCAAAAGCACCTAACTAACCTATTAAAGAAAATATACAAGCAAGCAAAACCACCTAACTAACCTATTAAAGCAAGTAGACAAGCAAGCAAAAGCATAAAGCAAAAGACAAGTAAGCAAAGGCTTCTCATTGAACAAATACCTAGCCTAAGAGGCAAGTGAACTAAAGGCCTAATGCAAAACTATTTCTCTTGTGTGAAAGGAAATTTAAATGCTCGATGCAATGCATGAAAGGAAATCTATTCTATTGAAAGCAAAAAGGACTATCAACTAAACTTATGAAAACAAGAAACTATCTCTTCTAATCTACGAAAGCAAGAAACTATCTTTAATCTATGAAACACTCAAATGTAATGTTGGTGGTTGTGTGAATGCCTTCAGTGGTGATGGATGATATCTCGATGACACTTGACAACAAAGGACAATTCCAATGGTATAAACTCAACACTAATCTCAATGGAAAAATGGAAGGTGTGGATTAAACAATCCAATGAAAACTTAGCCATGACAAAAATAATGTTAAATACCCTGCATATTCATGTATAAACCATCAACATCATGATGAGATCATCATTATCTAACTAAGAAATTCAATTGCATCTTAATCTATGAAAGGAAATTGCGTGAAAGGAAACTATACTATGTCTATTTTTATCATTCAAGCTATGATAAGAAAATGATTGAAAACAGAAATTAAAAACACGACATTAAAAAGTGAATTGACAATTACATTTAACCAATAACTAAGCGAGTGAAATCTATCTAAAACCGAAGTAAGCAAGCTATGATTCAAAAACTAGAAGCAAATCTATCCATCCATCAATCTTTGTCAGAAGAAACTCAGATTAAAACTACGCTCTGTTCTAATTAAAAATCTATTCTAAGGTTGACTGTAAAAATATAAAAGAAAGCACAATTTATCATCTAACTACATGCGGGGTTAGTATAATGAGAGAGAGACTTTTTAATTGCACACAGAATTAGTAAAGAGACTTAGAGACTTGCAAGCCTTTTCTAATCTACAAAATCAGCACATGCTAATCTGTATCAACATCTAACCTACAAAACAATTAAAACAATTAAGCTACAACAAACTAGTTAGCATAATAAAAACATGAATGTACAGAAAATGAAAAGAGAGAAATTAAATTGAGAAATGAATAAATAAACATGAAGAGAGTTACCAGACTGCTAGTGGGCCCCCCAACAAGTCATGGTGATCCATGTGGATATCGGTGGCCACCCAAATTTTCCAAATGGCTCAAAATAGTTTTCTGGCAATTTTGGCAATTTACTATTTTTAGTAGGTTTTAACTTTCAAGGCCATTTTGAGGGCCCAAATGAAGGTTTTTCGAGATTGAGGTTCTCAATGATAGCTAAAGGCATAATTGAGCCCCCAAAATGAATCTCCTCAAGGATACCTTTCCAATGAGCTATCACACGCCTAAAACAAAGATCATATGCAAAAGTTGCGACCCCAAGAAGTTGATGTACTCACTTACCCAAACGGGGCCCACATGACTTTTGGCGCTTCATCTCCTAGGTTTAGGTTTTTGGATGTCTAGGGTTTTTGGCATTCCTTCTTATTGTAAAAATCCCTTCAGAGCCTCATTGTAATCATCTTCTTGCGAATGCGAGTAGCTGTCACATCTCTTCTCAGAGATAAGCTGCCACCATTCTAGCGAGTCTTTCACTCTGTATTTTTACAGTCTCTATACATTTATTTCATTAATAAAAATTGTGTATTACTGTATATCTGTGTTTTGCATCTCTGATACATTTCTGTTATATTATTGAATATCTGTGATATCTCTGTGCATTTCTTTATTATATCTCTGATCTCATTTCGTGCCGAAAATAATCCGGATCACGTGGTCACTCTCTAAAAGAACACCATGACCTCAACAGGCCAAATTCACCATAAAAAACCAAAAACACAGTTTTGGCACTATTCTGGCAATGTAAAACTAGAAACATAGAAAAATCATTTTTCTGGCAATTCTAATGCTTATGCTACTTGGTTAACAATATAATGATCATCCTATCAGTATTTATAAGCTTACAACCCAGGTGGTCGACCACAGGAGGGTCGAACCACCTCTAAATTTGGAAAATTACATTAAATGAGGCCATAACTAACAAAACAGAGGCAACCAATAATCTCCCTCTTTGGACCACTAAAATCGAGTTGTCTTGAGCTTAGTAGCTGGAGGGGGTGATGACAAACAAAACCCATGTGCTCGATTTGTCCACCACTGGCCTCCAATACCAGAACCACCAACTTGCCTTACTTTTTTGTGAAATACTGGGTGTCGGGACAAGTGCCAGATCAAGTACTAGAACAAGTGTTGGATCAAGTGCCGGAGACCAAGAAACATGGTACGTTTTGCCCTGTAACAACAAAAAAACATGAATTAACTCTTGGAAACCATAAAATATGATAAATTAAACTTGATTGAATCACAAAACATGAATTATATGTACCTCATGCCGATTGTATCATTTTACCATAAAATTCTTCAAAAAGCTCCTTTGAAAGATAAAAAATGCATATGTACATATCGAAAAAAGTGTATAATAACGTCATGAAGATGATCATATCTTGGGCCCAACAACGCGCACATATATCTTGTCCTTTGCGGGGTTGGATCTATGGCTTGGTGCATGTAAGAAGATTGGAAGAAGATAATAAAGAAGAAGAAAAGTTGGTGGACGTAGCCCCACACTGCGGTGAACCATGTATATTCTGTGTTGATGTGATTTGTGCAATCGTTTTCATGGTGTTTATGCTTATGTTTGCTCAGTGCACTATTCTTGATGTATGATAGATAGATCTATGATTGCTTAGTGCTTTATGATGTGAATGAATGATAGATCTGAACTAATGCTAAGTGCTTAGAGGTGTTGATATGTTTATTACAACGTTGTTCTATATTTAGGGTTAATCTACGAAGTGAATAAGAATCATAAATTAATGTGTACTATTGGCTAAGTACTTTGTTGAAGCCTGTAATCATAGATCTATGTCCCAGCTAGGTTGTAGACACTTGAGTCCTAAAACCCCCCCTTCCTCTACCTCAAGTGAGACTTCATATGCTTTGCAGGTGTTGCCAAAAGGGCCGGTAGTTAGGGTTTTGTTGGTGCACTGTTGAAGTGTTGAACCTTGGTGTTGGGCTCCGGATTTATAACATTTTCTTGCTGGTTCTTGAAGACATTGTTTACTCTCTTGAAGACTTTTGTTTAGCAAATGGCATTCTTTCTGGGCTATTCATGTTCTGTTACACATATATGTTCCATTGCATACAGAAACCATGAAGTGCT
>JASDQU010301582.1:0-14003 GCA_032191745.1 Picea mariana
CAAGGTGCTACAACTACTAAAGGAGCAACAACTATATGCCAAACCATCCAAATGTTTCTTTGGAGTGAAGGAGGTAGATTATTTGGGTCATATTGTATCTCATGAAGGTGTCAAGGTATACCCTAACAATATTAAGGCCATGATGGACTGGCCAATTCCCAAAACATTGAAGAATCTTAGAGGATTTTTGGGTTTGACAGGTTACTACCACAAGTTTGTTCGACACTATGGAAGAATAGCAGCACCTTTAATGACACTAACTAAGAAGGATGCATGTTCATCGACTCCAGAGGCAACTAAATTTTTTGAACAACTTAAAGAGGTGATGTGAAAAGATCCTATCTTGACCACTCCAGACTTCACAAAAACCTTTATTGTGGAATGTGATGCCTTGGGAAATGGAATTGGTGTTGTCCTAATACAAGAAGGAAGGCCCCTGGATTTTGAAAGTCGACCACTCAAGGGAAAGGACTTACACAAACCCATTTATGAGAAGTAAATGATGGAAATATGTTAAGAACCAAATACCTGAATACAAAATATCACAATAGATCCAAAGATATCTGAATACAATCACCATATAAGATATAAGAAACCATATAGAAAACCACAATTTTATTATAGAAACCCTTGAGGTAGGGCAACACCATACAATGGATCCTATTATGGAGAGGATCCTCACCTGTTCACTTGCCTCTTCGAGGGGGCATCCTCCTAATGAGCTTCAACTCCAAATACAATACTTCTCTTCATGTCTCATTACATTGCTTAAACCCCTTTATATAGTGCTACCATCACTTAAGAACATTCTAGAGGAGGAATCTTTTAGAAGTAGAACCTTCTAAGAAGTCCTCTTACATTTATTATATCTAACTACCATAGTGGGCCTTATTTAATAATATAGTGGACCTAGTCCACCTTACATTGAATAACCTCCACTATTATCACTATGGNTGTGGAATGTGATGCCTCGAGAAATGGAACTGGTGTTGTCCTAATGCAAGAAGGAAGGCCCCTAGCTTTTGAAAGTCGACCACTCAAGGGAAAGGACTTACACAAACCCATTTATGAGAAGGAAATGATGGCAATACTAA
Organism: Picea mariana; assembly: GCA_032191745.1. Taxonomy (NCBI): domain Eukaryota; kingdom Viridiplantae; phylum Streptophyta; class Pinopsida; order Pinales; family Pinaceae; genus Picea; species Picea mariana. The sequence goes on from JASDQU010301582.1 coordinate 1,095, forward strand.
ATGCATTGAAGAAATGGTGTCCTTACCTAATAGGTAGGAACTTCAAGGTCAAAAAAGATCATGATAGTCTTAAATACTTCTTGGAACAAAGACTATCTTCAGAAGAACAACAAAAATGGGTAACCAAGGTATTGGATTATGAATTTGAAATCGTCTATAAAAAGGGGAAGAAAAATGTTGTGGCAGATGCACTCTCAAGAAAGGATGAAGATGTTGAGGCCTTTCTCTATGATATCTCGATCATCCAAATCGATTGGATAATAGAAGCAAGGGATGAATGGAAGAATGATGAAAAAGTGTGGACTATCATTCAAAGGTTGCAATAGGATTCTAGTGCATTAGATACATTCACATGGAAAAAGGATTCACTATGGTACAAATATTGCTTATATTTATGTAAGAACTCCCAACTCAAACAAAATGTTCTATTGGAATTTCACACCTCTCCAGTAGGAGGGCACTCAAGATTTTTGAAAACCTACCATAGAGTCAAGAAGGATTTTTTTTGCGATGGCCTTGAAACTGATGTCCAAAGGTTTGTGGTAGAATGTTTGGTTTGCCAACAAAATAAGGTGGAAACTATTAAGACCCTAGGTCTTTTACAACCATTAACCATCCCAAGTTAGCACTGGGAGGAGTTTTCCTTGGATTTGATCACAGAGTTACCGAAGTCTGAAGGAAAGAGTGTCATCATGGTGATTGTTGATACACTGACCAAGTACACACACTTTTGTGCACTCTCTCATCCCTTCAAAGCTAGTACAGTTTCCACCGCATTCATGGAGACAGTTCAAAAGCTACATGGTAGCCCAATGATTATTGTAAGTGACAAAGATCCCTCTTCACTGGACATTTTTGGATAGAATTATTTTCTTGTTTGGGTACTCAATTGGCTCATAGATCATCCTATCATCCTCAATCTGATGGAAAAACTGAGGTAGTGAACACATGTCTATAAGGATACCTTCGTTTCTTTGTCTTTGATAAACAAACACAATGGTTCAAATGGTTACCCTTGGCAAAATGGCGGTATAACACTTCCTTTCATACTGCAACAAAAATGACACCCTTTATGGCACTCTATGTATACCACCCTCCTTCCATCACTTCTTCTCTAAAATAAAAATATAAGGTTCTAGTGGTGGAAGATCACATTGAGCATCAACAACAAGTTCTCCAAATCTTAAAGGACAACCTGACCATGGCACAAAATCGCATGAAACAACAAGCAGATCAACATCATAGTGAAATAAGTTTTGAAGTAGGGGATTGGGTGTTTTTAAGACTACAACCATACAAACAGATGTCCCTCAAGCAAGCCAACAAGGATAATAAATCATCACCAAAGTACTATGGCCCTTATAAGGTGTTGCAAAAGATTGGTACTATGGCATACAAATTGGAGTTGCCTGCATCTTCACGAGTACACCCAGTTTTCCATGTTTCATGCTTAAAGAAGGTTATAGGTGACAAGATACCATTTCAAACTATATCACCAGAACTTGACGAGGAAGGGAAAATCATATTGGAGGTTGAATCCATCACTGACACAAGAATTCGCCAGCTGAGGAATAGATCCATTTCAGAGTATCCCATTAAATGGAGGAAACTACCGGGTGAAGATTCCACTTAGGAAGATGAGTCTTTTATACAAGCGCATCCGAAGTTACTCAAGCGTTACCGACAACACTTGTCTCAAGGGGAGGGGCATGTTAAGCCCTAATATTGGCTCATTACCCCTTAATTGGGGCATATTAGATTACTAATGTTATTTTATTTATGTCGGCTTTATTCCATTAGTTGTAATTATACCTCCTAGTCTCCTATATATACCAAGGAGACATTTTCGTTTGGAATCATCTTGTACTTAAACATTTATGTGGGGTAAAAGGAGATTTTCCCCTTGAAGAGGCTTATTATCTGAAATTCTCTCTTTTACAAGGCGTTGAGTACATATTCTGAGGTTTTTCTATGCTATATTGATATTTGGTTCTTAACAAAATATCTCTGGTTAAATCATAACAAGGCACGTGCAATATTCATCGTTGATGGAGTTCCTCAATTTATTTGACAATCCTAAGCTCTTCAGAGTGGTGGAGCCGCCTGATTATTAAATAGCCAAATCACTAAAAGGTCGCTTTGGAGTTTCGTGCTTCGACCATTTCAACAAGTCATAACTGTTAAAACCCCGAAACCTGAAAGAATTCGTTATCAATATTTTATAAACTTTTGAAGGACAAAAGGCATAATACACATTTATCTTTCAAATATTCCCTTGGTTGACATGTGGCATCCATTTTCTACATTTTTCCTCTGGAGATTTGTACGAATCTAATTAACACATGGGACTCCCTGGTCTCGAAATGTAATATAAAATGTCGTCACCCTCGACATATCTCTATGGGTAATGGCTCTTTGGAAATATAATGACGAGCTAAATTGCAAATCCATGAAGCAACAAAATCCTAAAATATTAAATCTTAATCAGTTATGTGAATCTTGGTTAAAAGACAGTTAATAACTTCACACTTTGGAGTTCGAATGTTTATCATCCAACACATCTTGAAGTCTACAAAGTATGAACTTACGAAACACTTCGAACTTAAATGGGATTAATTAAAGCTAAAAACGATTATCCAATAATTAATCATTTCACGGTTTCGTGTTTCAGGGATTCTATCTCGAGCTACTGTTAAAAATCCTGAAGTTCGAATACCCAAAAACTCTTAAATTTAAACATGATTAATTAATGTTTTAAAAAATATTATCTCACAATTAATCTTTCATGAATTTGCGATTCAGGAATTTCATCCAAGTCCCCGTTCACGAACCATCAATATTAATGGCATTAATCACAAATGAACAACAATGATTTCAATATATTGTAGATCGCCGCCTAGATTTTCTCATTAAGGTAAATAAATTTATCCTCAGTAAAGGTATTCTCAGATCAATACGCTTGAGGTGAATAAAAATATCTGATTTTGAATTCCATTTTCATTCTCGCAGAATAGCAAGTTTTAGCCAACTGAGAAAGCTCACGCATTCCCCTGTAATAGGTAACCCAGTTCCAATTTCATCAATATCAGCGCAAATCCGAACATAGATGTTCTATCAGACAGCTCACCGAGAGCCATAGATACTGTAAAATCTTGGACATAGGTGTTCGATATTCTAGGGCATGAGMTTAYAAATTTCCYAAYGGATTCAGGTGAYRAAGTGAGTGAAACCCATGCAACTAAAKTCAGAGATATAGATCAGTCAGGGMTACACAAAATAGCATCACGATCRAGACTCATTGCATATAATGACATGATAGGTTGGGTCCTGGAAAACGTTGACATTTCAACCAAGAGCATTTACAACTCACAAAAGGTTGTTGTTGGGTATTTTCRACYGGAATACATACAAGTAATGTATAAAATAACCCCTGTGTTTAAATATAATTACAACACTACATTCATGATAGAGTTCGAGAAACAAGAATGTAAGCAATATGATAAAACCTACCTTGATTTAATCAAGGACTGGTGGGGGCACCGGGAAAAATTCAGAGACGACACTCATGACATTTATGCCACAACATCGTTAGAAGCACATATGGTTTATGTGGCTATGATGTTATGTAGGTTATTCAGGAATAAGGACTCAACCCACTTCTCGTTGGCATGGGTACCGATTATGCATGAAGTGGCTAAGGGCTACTCTTTCAACTAGGCCAAGATGTTATCATACAACCTGGCTAAGGAAATCACAGAGTACCAATTGGAAAATTCCAAAGGGAAACCTTCCTCTTTTTATATGTCATCATACATCATGGGTGTTATTTTATTTATTACTCATTTCCCTCTAATGAGTTGGATCTGGACTCCAACTAGTGTTGAACCTATCCATTTCTATCACTCCAAGTTGTGGGAAGACAAAGCCAGAGATTTCTTTTATGAAATATGTCATTACGTAGTGGTGCCTATTCATATCTCCCTATATGATTGCCCACCTCCCATAATTTCAGACAAAATCATGGAAAACCTGAGCAAAATAGCAGACTGGTACATCGAAGAAAATGTTTCATACGTCAGGGTTTTTGGGTTCTTGGTCCGCCCTCCATGCTCTCCCAAATTTTTTACCAGATCGAATGGTATGCAGAGAAGTGGCTTATCAGACCATGACAGGGGGCATCTATAAGGAATTAAAATCGGCCCAGAAAAAGGTATGGCCAACCTTCCCTCTTAAAGTTGGTATGTTTTCGTTGTTAGAATTCGACCATTCTAAAGTAGAGGTTGCGTCTCTAGAAGATTTCAAGTTAGTTGACATTGAATTTAAAAGGAATTATCCACAAAATATCGTGGAAACTCATTTAGATCAATACAATTTAAAGACATATGTGCAATAGAATTCCCCACAAGATAAAATATTCAGGGGAGCTAGGTCATATGAGGAAGTACTGGATAGAGTCCAAACTCTATCACTAGATCAACATGCCAACTTCTTCAATTTCCAAAGGCACAGATGAAATAAATTGCCTAACATACTACAAGGAGAATCAATAACCCCTTCATCTACATAGGAGACTGTACCTCTTGGTTTTGAGACAGGGAGATCTGGAGGAAAGGAAACTGAGGAAAATCCAAAATACACTAAAGTCTCAATCGAAAAATTGGAAGCTTCAGTATCAACTCCACTAGGCCCACAAGCAAAGGCTCAGCTCGAAGCCTTTATGAAATGAGGGCAGGATACATCAACATCTACACTAGATAAATTGGTTACCAACACAATAGAGAAGCAACTGTTCGCAAAGATAGGAAACCCTATTATTTCATTAACACGTTGCAATCAAGTCACAGAAATCCCGGTTCCGAAGTCATATTTATAGATGATCTTACTCTGATTTCAGCTAAAGAAATGCCTCCTTTAGACTTTTTTTTCAGCAAGAAGAGGAGGGCCATAGTTAAACGAGAAATGTATCATAAAGATGGTGCAACAGTCAAAAGGTAAAGAATGATGTATGATGGATAGGTCCTAGATGATATAGAATTCTCTAAGGAAATGGAAAGTTCATTAGGATCCTTTTCCATGGCCGATCAGTGGTCAATAGAAAATATAGCTAAGAAACTGAAACAGAGAAACTTGTTAGTAGGGAAATTGCAAGACTAGATAATGACTATGGAACAAGATGAAAAAAGAGTTTGAACAAGTCAGAGCCTATGACAGACATCAGATCCAACAGTTGAAATCTAACCTTATGAGCTTTATCAAAATTCACAGGCTAATAGAGGATCGGTCACTCAACAGGAACAATTAATCAAGCAATTACAATTCATGATAGACTTGACTGAAGGTACAATAGTAGAGATGGAAAATTTCCAAGCTCAAGCACTGGAAGTACATGAAAAGCTAAAATCAACCCAGCAAGATCTCTTTACAAAAGTAGAATCTATCCAAAATTGTTACCAAGTAGTAGATTTTTCCCTGAAGAACATATATATTAAAGAAAGAGAATCTCGCTCAGCTCAGGCTAAGTTTCAAGAGGCTCTATTACTGGTACCAAAAGATGATATATCATAAGTTCCTCGACTGTCTCTTTCTGAGCAAACCAGAGGTGACATAATTTTGAAGGCCTGGGAAACAAATCTGGCCGAAAGCAAAAGATTGGCCAGAGAGGTAAACAAAGCTTTTCTAGAAGGATTATATTCATTAGACAAAGGGCTGCTTGATGTGGAATGAAATACTATCTCTGAAGCCTTAGGAAAAATTGACATAACAAAGAACCAATATAATTCCAGGACAAGCAATGAAGAAGCCCTGATGACCATCCAAAAAATGAATCAAATTGATCTTCTCCAAATACATAAATGGATAGTTTCCTCTTTAGGAGAAAAAAAGATACAGGAAAAGTTTCCTCGGGTAGAAAGCAAGATATACACGTTTGAGGCAAATGAAGCAACTGAACCTTCTGGGTTGGTGGTAAAGTTAGTGAGTAGATGAATCCACTGTGTCGAATATGGTAAAGAAATCACATCTGGAAGCAAGTAAGAAAACATGCACATACTACTCATATAGGTGAAGATCAAACGCCAACTGTCTCCAGGCTAAAGGATGAGGATAAGAAACATCTCTACTAGTAGATGAAGAGACATAGGAGAAGGCTAATGGAAATTTTTAGTTTTTACATGTTGTAATCTTATTCAAAAATATTTAGTATTTTTAAATTATGAGAAGTCCAACCATTTTGGGGTTGTGAAAATTTTGTATAAAGGCATAGATTGAAGATCTATTGAGGGCTACTTCTTGCCAATTGTAATAGAGAAAAATCTCCTTATAGAGTATTAATACAAGTGTAGACAGAATTCCAAGTTTTGTTCAATATGGGTTATGTGTTTCTTTTGTTTTCCATTTCTCAGCATTTCTTTATGTATTCCTTGATAAATGTTTGATTTCAATTTAGTACAAAAACTACTATAATCTCATTATATCAGTAATTTATTAAGTAAACAACTTTTCCTCTGCATTTACCAAATTTTCCTTTGCATTTACCGTCAGTAAATCAAGACCTGCTTGTTGTGTGGGTTATTGTATTTTATGCTTTATTTAAGGTTATGCTATCTATTTTATTCTACTACGACAAAGTGAGACTCTTCAATAATTGATTCCTTGCTTTGTTTTACAGTTTTGTATATTTCTCTCACACCATTAAATATTACAATTTTGACCCAAACACAAAATACGACCTATGTGCTTCCATACTGTTAATTTCATTAAGGATTTTTTCTCATATAACTAAGGTAGAAAAACCACTTTAAAAACACACTCTCTTAAAATTTTCCGATGCCTGACATTATTCTTTGAGCCTTAAGTTTAATATTAGGACCAACATAATTTTGGTGCCATTGTCGGGGACGGAGAAATGAAGTTATTTTTCCCTAGGAAAATGACAAGGTAAGATTCTATCTTTGATAGTGAAAAAAGATTGAATACTATATCAAGGATATTTTTATCTTTCACTTGGCGAATCCACCACAGATAAAATGGAATTCAATCAAAAGAATGCCAGAAAGAACCCAGATGATTAGCAGAGCACACCTGTATCCGATCTCGAAAGGTTGTTAAAATAAAAGGGATACCTCAAGTCTACTACCGCATCGGTAGGTAAAAAATACCAACCCAAAGTTGCCCAAGTCAATAATAAGGTTTTGGTTGAAGAATTAACTCTTGAAGAGAATTTTAAACAAACACCCTCTACGGAAGCCTCAACTAGCAAGCCCAATGTTAATTGTAAGAACCCGGAGGTAATTGCACCCAAAATAAATATTGAGATTGATCCTTCTAATACTCCAAACAATCTGAATAAAAGAGCCTCTTCTATACCCGTTGTCATTATTTTTCTATCTACCCCATCCTCACCATAAGTAAAGGTTTCAGTTCTCCGAAACCCTGAAAACCATATTGTATACCCCAATTCGTCCCCTCCTGGTTCACCTATCTATACATCTTGTAAGTTTGAAGAAACCAGTCCACATTTTCCTTTCCCTCTTCTTCTAGACTTTGCATCTCCTAACGATCATTTTCCATATTTCCCTTTTCCAAATCCAGAGGAAGTTGAAAGGTCACCACTTCGGTCCCTAGAATTTTTTGAAAACCCTCTTTTTAATTCCAGAAGTTTATCCCCTATACTTCCAATGGCTGTTGTTGGAAGAGGTGGTGTTGGATTTGGAGGAGTAGGTGGTCAAGGAATAGCTCCACCCTCTATATTTTTTTCCAAAGTAGCTTCCAGATACGCCCCTTTGGTCCTTCCTCCCATCCTTCACGATTTACTTAAAAATGATATGAAGAATTTACCAAATTTTACGGGAGAAGGAAATTTAACTGCCACAGAGCACATAACCTTTTTCTATTAGTTCGTTGATATCCTTGGAATTGAACATGAGAATGTTTATTCAAGGATTTTAGTGAAAACTTTTGAAGGAAAAGTAAGAATCTGGTTTCAAGGACTCCCAGTAGGATCCCTACGGTGCTACGATGATTTAGAAAATGTTTTTTTAAGACAATGGCGAGAAACAAAATACCATATTTACTATTTGATTGAATTTGGGGCATTGAGAAAAAGGAATTTCGAGTCGGTTCTTGAATTTACCCAGAGATTTAACAAACTCTATCATAAGATCCCAACCGAAGTTAAACCCTCTCAACTTGCAGCAAAGGTAACTTTCGTAGGGGCTTTTGAACACGATTTTTCTCTACTTCTAAGAGAAAGAAGATCAACTACTCTGATTGGAATGCAAGACAACGCCATATAAATCGAATCAAACATGCTGGCATCTGGTAAACTCAAATCCAAGGTTGATACATGGACCAAAGAATCTAAACTCTTCAAGGAACAAGAAGGACCCTCCGGATCTGGGAAGTCTGTGGAAGAAAAAATGGATGACATGGCTAAGATAATCAAATATTTGTCAAACAAAATCTATAGAATGGAACTAGATCAAGCCAAACCTGATCCATTTGCTAGAAAAGATTTCAGGAGGGATCCTAAACCCCAAACCTAATAGAGGCAAGTAAAAAACAAAGATAAAAAAATCCAAGCCCCGTTTAAAACAATTTTTTTTTATAGGAGATGATATGAAAAATTATGAGGGGTTAGAAGAGGATATAAACAACCTTAGTGATGAAGACTAGGAACCTCATCTAACTAGACAAGATTATGAAATATCTCTAGACCAAGAACCCCTATTTAGTAATGAAGAAAGTATAAATAATCTAGGAGAGTGTGCATACCAAGGAATCGTCGACTCCATAATGACCGAACTTCAACAAAAGTATAATTTGAGGCCAAAAGAAACAAATACTACAAGTGTTCCACCAAAAAATATCCTATAAAGAAACAAGGCATGTGAGGTAGTTGTTACTAAACCTCTAATTGAAAAACAAGCTTCCCGAACAAAAATAGTTGAAACCAGAGCAACACAAATTAAGAAGACAAAGACTATGGAAGAAAAAGCTTCAAATAGAGAATTCAAAAAAACAACAGGAGGTTTCAGTTTAGAGAATGAAATAAATAAGATTAAAATCCCCATGCCTTTGGTTGAGCTCGCTAAGAATCCAATTTATAAAAAGCATATTGCTAAAATGATAAAATTTTCTGATGTTGAATCTCATGCAGACGTGATCAATTTGCAAGATGAAAGACCGACGATTATGTTTGGTCCACAAATTGAAAGTATCAAGGATTTTGTTTCTCCATTTTATATTATATTGACTGTGCATGACCACTTAATTTACAATTGAATGCTAGATTTTGGGACTTCTCATAACTTAATGCCTAATGCTATTATGGAAACATTAGGCCTTGAAATCACTAGACCTTATCAAGACTTATATTATTTTGATTCCATAAAGGTTAAGTGTCTGGGCATGATCAAGGATATAGTAGTGAATAGATTCCTGTAAAGAGTATCCTTATGGATGTAGTCATTGTTGACGTCCCTGTAAAGTACGACATGCTTCTATCTAGGTCCTGGGGCACAAAATTAGGAGGATCACTTCAACTGGACATGACATATGCTACGATACTGATTTTTGGTGGACAATTTACTCGATTGTACAGAGAGACTAGAATAGCATATATTGTAAGTGACCCCGAAAACCCAAATAATTATCCAGTCTATGTTGCTGATCGGGATCTAGAAAATTGTATTTTATCATTAGCCGATGATTTTGAAGATTATATAGAAGAAAACAAAAAAATAGAAAAAACATAGAAAACTGTAAATACTAGAGAAGGAGTATGGAAAAAAAAAATTGATGGTGCTTTGTCCTGTGAAGGGGCAGGAGCTGGAGTATTAATTGTTGCACCTAGAGATGAGTACATCATCCCCTTTTCATACAGATTACAATGGGAAATTAATTATACAAATAATTTATGTGAGTACAAGGATCTGGTCTTAGGATTAGAAGCTACTAGGAAACTAAAATTTGAAAATCTAATAGTCTATGGTGATGCAGAACTTATTGTAAAACAAATAAAGAAGCAATATCAAGATAAACATCCAAGGCTAAGGTCATAAAAAAATTGCACCTGGGATCTGATTGAGAATTTCTTCTTGTCATTTAACATTCATCACATTCCCAGAATGGAGAATCAACAGGCAGACTCTTTAGCCAAAGCAGTTGTGATGTTTATGACGTGTATTGTCCTAAAGCTGAAGTATCATATAGAAATGAGACACAAACCTTCAATCCAAAATAATGTGAAACACTGGAAAGTCTTTGAATATAATGAGAAGATTAAACAGTTTCTATAAATGGTTGATGAATTCTCTCAGACCCATATAGATCAAGAAAACCAGAACGATCCTATCTGGATCATGCACGAAGGAGAAGATCCTAAAAATTTCCAAGATAAGATCTTGAATAATCGAATGTTTGTACTTAAGAAGAATTAGATCCCCAGAGGTCTGATACCTTAGAGAGATGTTTTGACCAAGATGACATACCCTTGAAATCTACCCTACGACCTCAGCCCGAGGAGGTTGAAGACTGTGACATAGGAACTAAATAAGAGCCTAAGATAGTAAAATTGTCTAAGTACCTTCCATCCTAGGTGAAGAATAAATATGTTGAATTGATTAAAAAGTTTAAAGACGTCTTTGCCTAGTCCTATGATGATTTAAAAACTTATGATACCTCTGTAATTGAACATAGTATTCCTTTGAAGCATGGTATCAAACCTTTTAGACAAAAGCTGAGACAGATCAATCCTATCCTCTTGCTAGTAATATAAATAGAAGTCAAGAAACTTCTCGACGCGAAGATTATCATCCCACTTAGGTATTCTAAATGGGTAGAAAATTTGGTACATGTCAAGAAGAAAAGTGGAGAAATAAGACTTTGTGTAGATTTTAGGAATTTAAATCGGTCATCCCTCAAGGATAACTATGCACTGCCAAAAGTGGATCATGTCCTTGAAAAATTAGTTGCCGCTAACAAAATGTATATGGTCGATGGTTTTTCAGGATACAACCAAATTGTCATCCACAAACACGATAAATAAAAAACTACATTCACCACTTCATGGGGAACTTTCATGTATGATAAAATGCCATTCAGTCTAATGAACGCAGGGCCCACTTTCCAAAGAGTGATGGATATATCTTTTATTGGTGAGAGAGATAAAGTTTTTGTCATTTACTTAGATGATCTAACAGTCTTCTCAAATTCTGATGCAAAACCTCTGGTTCATCTCAAACAAACCTTTGAAAAATGTCAAAAATTTGGTTTGTCTCTAAACCCTAAAAGGTCTCATTTTTCTAAGAAAGAAGGAAATCTTATGGGTCATATAGTTTCGAAATATGGAATCAAGGTTGATCCCAGGCGAATCGAGGCTATAGACACAATAAGCATTTTGAGAAATAAAAAAGAAATTCAGTATTTTTTAGGAAAAATAATTGTTTTGAAAAGTTTTATGCCTAACTTTACTGAAATTGTCAAATTAATCACATATATGTTGAAGAAAGACGGTGAAATCAAATGGATTGTTGAAGCTAAAGAATATTTCGAGCGATTTAAGAAATTTATAAGTGAAGCTCCAGTATTAGCTAGTCTTGACTATACTAAATAATTCTTGATATTTTCTTTTGCATCAGAACATACTATCGCAGTTGTACTCCTACAAAAGAACGAAGAAGGTTTTGAGCAGTCGATATCTTTTTTTAGTAAAAGTCTCAGACCTGCCGAATTAAGATATGATATACTGGAAAAACAAGCTTACGTGATGGTGAAAGCTCTCAAAGCTTTTAGGACATATGTGTTGCATTCCGAGATAATCTCTTATGTGCCAACAAGCTCTGTCAAAGATATCTTGGTACAATCGGACAGTGATGGTAGGAGAGGTCGGTGGTTAGCCAAAATTCAAGAGTTTGATCTAGAAGTAAAACCGACCAAGCTGGTCAAAGGTCAAGGTCTGGCGAAATTATTAGCATAATCAAATTTCAGAGAACTCGGGATAAACCACCTAGAATCACATGGATGTATCTCGAACATAGAGGAACTTGATAATCAAACCCCTGCAGTCGAGATCAAGGATAAATTTTCTTCCTCGGATTGGTATCGAGATATCATTTTGTACCTCATCACCCTTCAATACCTGAGTGACATAAATCTATCCAATGCAAGAATGTTGAAGCTACATGTAGTTAAATACTGTATTAATGAAGGTCAATTGTACTAGAAAGATCCTCTAGGTTTATTTCTAGGTTGTTTAAAAGAACCTGAAATAGAGAATGTCATAATTGAATTTAATGGAGGAGTGTGTGGAGGACATCATGCTTGCAGGGAAATGACCTACAAGATCCTAAGAGATGGATATTATTGGCCAAAGTTATTCATTGATGTGAATGCTAAGGTTAGAGCCTGCAACCCTTACACATTGTTCTCTGGTAAGCAAAATCTCCCTGTACTACCTTTAGTCCCAGTCAAGACAGAGGCTCCCTTTCAACAATGGGGTCTGGACTTCATCGAGGAAATCCACCTACAGTCAAGAGTCCAACATAAATGGATTTTAACTGCTACTGATTATTTCATGAAATGGGTTGAAGTTTTTCTAGCCCGGAATGCCACTGTTAAGAACCAAACATCAATATAGCATAGAAAAACCTCAGGAAAAGTACTCAACACCTTGAAAAAGAGATAATTTCAGATAATAATCCTCTTCGAGGGGGCAACCTCCTTTTACCCCACTTAAATGTTCAAGTACAAGATGATTCAAAATGAAAACGTCTCCTTGGTATATATAGGAGACTAGGAGGTTTAATGGCCTAAAGATGACATAAATAAAATAACATTACTAATCTAAATTACAACTAATGGCCTAAAGCCGACATAAATAAAATAACATTACTAATCTAATATGCCCCA
>JASDQU010301583.1:2808-13844 GCA_032191745.1 Picea mariana
TCCCAGTTAGGCACACGCAATGGGTTTCTAACCTTGTCCCTGTCCGGAAGAAAAGCGTGGAAATCCGACTATGTGTCGATTTTCGAAACCTTAATAGAGAGTCTGATAAGGACAACTACCCTGTCCCACCCATGGAATAGATCCTTCAACAGGTATCTAGTTCTGAGAGACTATCCTTATTGGATGGTTTTTTAGGGTACAACCAAGTCCTGATGTCTCCTCCAGACCAACTTAAAACTACCTTCCGCACTCCATGGGGCACCTAAACTTACAGGAAAATGCCCTTTGGACTGATTAATGCCGGTGCCACTTTCCAGAGAGCGATGGACATCGCTTTCCAAGGCTTAATCAATCAATCCGTCGATTTTACTTAGATGATGTTACTGTATTTTCCAAAAACAAAACTGATCACCTATCTCATTTAAGAGCCGTTCTACAATGATGTTGTAAATACGGCATCTCCATGAATCCTAAAAAATATATCTTTGCAGTAGAACAAGGTAAATTCTTAGGATTTATTGTGTCAAGCAAATGGATGATTATCGACCCTGAAAGGACTCAATTCATCTCGAAATTCCCCCCTCCCTCATCCAAAAAGTCTATGTAGTCTTTCTTAGGCCAGATAAACTTTGTCAGGAGATTCGTTCCCAGTTTCTCCGAGATGGTGAGACCTTTACAGGATCTGATTAAGAAAGACACACAATATCATTGGGGACCCTTAGAAAATCAAGCTTTCAATTCAATAAAAAAGGCCATAATAGACGCTCCTTCTCTCATGAGCCCCGAATTTTCGCAAGACTTCACGCTTTACACATTTGCTTCTGACCGTTCCTGCGCTGCCATCCTAACTCAAAAGAACGCTGAAAAAAATGAAGTACCCATTGCCTTTATGAGCTCTGCTTTCAAAGGTGCGAAACTTAATTACCCAATAGTAGAGCAGCAAGCCTACACTGTTTTCAATGTAGTCAAGCACTTCCGATCTTATCTTTTGAAATCTATGACGAAAATTATTGTCCCTTACCCAACCGCTAGGAATCTATTAGTGCAGAAAGAATTAAGCGAAAAGAGGGTGAACTGGGTCACTTCCCTACATGAGTATGACATAGAAATAACCCCAGATCAAATAGTCAGAGGCCAAGGGTTATGCAAGTTAGTTGTTGATTCAGCAGCAGGACAACAAGAAGAAAATGATGTGTCAAACCTAGTACAACACAATCAAAATTTAATCTGGTGTGCACAAAACTCTGTCAGTCCATGGTATGACGATATAAAATTCTGTCTTGAACATGGGTCAACCCCTCATCACCTGGATCCCATTAAAATAAGAGTATTAATATTAAAATCTACCTCCTTTTAGTTGATTAATGGTATTCTATTTCATCAAAATTTTGATGGAGTACTAATGCGCTGTCTTGAGAAAGATGAAGCAGAAAAAGTATTACTAGAATTGCACGCAGGAGAAGCTGGTGGGCATTTTGGTGGTGAAACCACTGCCCATAAAGTTTTGAGATCCGATTACTATTGGCCCACACTTTTTAGAGAAGCCCATGCCTTGTGTTGCAAGTGTATTATTTTTCAAAAAACATCTGGGCGGATACAAAAACCAGCCTTTCCTTTGCAGCTTGTTTCAATAGACTCCCCTTTTCAGTAGTGGGGTCTTGATATTATAGGTCTAATCAATCCGCCATCCTCACAGCAACATAAGTTTATCATAACAGCCATAGATTACTTCACCAGGTGGTTTGAAGCTGTCACATTAAGAACTGTGAATACTAGTCAGGTAATTACCCTTTTAAATTCAAATATTATTACTCGTTTTGGTATCCCTAGCTGTTTAGTATTCGATAACGCTTCTTATTTTTCGTCTCTTGAGATGAGAGAATTCACTCTAGAAAAAGGAATCAAATTGAAGTATTCTGCCAGCTATTACCCCCAGGGCAATGGATTGGCAGAATCAACAAATAAAAATCTGATTAAAATCATCAAGAGAACGATATCTTAAAATCACAAAAACTGGCATAATGCACTATTAAACGCAATCTGGGTTGATAGGGTAACACCAAAAACTGATGTAGGTAACTCTCCCTTCTTTCTCGTCTATGGCAGAGAAGCAATTCTGCCACCACATATGCTTCTTCCCTCACTACAATTATCACAAAAAATACAAGATGAAGACTGTCCCCCCTTTGGAAAACCGAATTAACGCTTTAATGAAACTAGAAGAGGTAAGAGCCCAAGCTAAATGTAAGTTAGATCAACATCAAATATTGGTCAAAAGATGGTTTGATTCCAACTTTGTCTTTGATAGGAACTTTGAAGTAGGTGACCTTGTCTTGAAATGGGACAAACCGCATGAGGGAAAGGGAGAGCATACCAAGTTTCAGAACTTATGGCTGGGACCGTTTTTAATTGCTGATAAATTGGGTCCCATCTCTTTCCGGTTAGAGAGTCTAGAGGGACAGCCAGACACCTATCCGATGAATGGCCAAGCTCTGAAAACATATTTCACTTGATGACAACCCTGTGTATATTGTGTAAATATTTTTCTTTTTTTTTGTTTTCTTTTACTATTTTGGTTTGGATTTTTCCCCCTTGCGCTTATCAGTTTTTTATTTTGGAAATACACATACCTTCATTTTTGAACTGTTCAGACAAATAAAATAGAAAATTCTTCTTCTGAAATGACTGTTGAAAATTTGTCTAAATATCTATTGTAATATACTTCTAAAATTTACAGCCTGTTGTTTGAAAGAAGTTAACTGATTTCGATCTGTGAGCAAAGCCTGTAACGATCATCCATTATCTTCTTACGCTGTCCCTATTCCTTAAGGGAATAACTTAGAAGATGTCTCCCTGCCTTAGAAGTTCATTTTTGTAAAAAAACCATCTCTGAATCTTAATGAAGGATAGTTTTAAAAAAAATTCTGTTGAGGTCTGTAAAAATATGTTTAAAAATATCATAATTTTCAGCGTCACCTCGCTCAATTTTATATCTTTAAAAATCAAATAAATCATTAAAAGAGCTGTGGGAAGTGCTTGTAAGCCCGCCGAGATACTGAACAAGTTTGCTGGTAGAAGGTAAATGCATGCATGACTCCAAGACAACTTCATCGGGGCACTAAACAGGCCTGCTGGTAGCAAAGCAATGTCGGGTATATGAAAATCTGCAAATATGGAATTTCTTGACCTTAAAATGTCCCTTATTCTGATCTGGAACTTCTTGGTAGGATAAAGATATTAGAGTGGGTTAAATGGCAACCTTTCTGAGGCTATGGACACCTGCTGGCAGTAGTGGCTCTTTCAACAGTATTGGAGATTTTATCTTTAATATCGTGACTCGCTTGTCTTAAGACTGTTATCGGTTTTCATCTTTTAAGCACAACTGGAATTATTTGATTAATGATGATGTTTAAACAATTTTATGGTTGTTTTTGAGTTAGAATTATTCTCATTATCATAATCTGAATTTGTTCTTTTGGTAGAGATAACTTCTTCTGCCAGTGTGTCGCCATTGTTGGCAGCCATTTCACATTTTTATCCTATCTTTATAAGCTGGCTACACAAGTGTTTTGGAACCCTTGATTTTCATTGAAATCTTTTGAATAAAACGACACTATTATTTTTTGCATTCGCACACCTGTCTTTTGTTTTCGTTTTCACGACTGTAAGCGTGAAAACTTTGAGTTCGAAGTCATATCAATGGCACTAAAATTGTCACTGGATTATTATGGTTACTCTTGTCTATGTGTTCATCTCACTGCTAATTCAATAATGGTCACACAGTTGGCAAGACACCAAATCTTTACTCACTTTGCATTTTTTAATATGACTTCATTTTACAAATTTGCGATGCAATGGTATTCTAGTGATTGTGATTGAGTCCTTGACATAATGGTGGTTTGATGTTCTATTATCTTTGGTCAAATTCTTTTGGTGAAATGGTTTCATAACAAAGCATTATCATAGTGATTAGACCTATGGTGCAATAGTTTTATACAATGCATAAGTTTTATGGTCAAACCTTTGGTGCTAAATTTGAAATATTGCTTTGTTTTAAATCATGCAAACACTATTGTTGTGCAAATATTCGGGTCGCCTTATCATAAGTTTTCAATAGTTATTTGATTGGCATTGTTTTTAACACACACCAATAGTGATTTGAATCGCCATAGCATCGTCGATTGTACATTTGATATGAATGTTTTGCATGGGTTTGTTTCCTTCCACCACCCTCGCACACTTAGGCATTAATTCCTGCCTTGTATCTCAGGTTACCTCTGTTAGTTTCGAGGAAGCCTGTGAGCTTGCGGTCTTGCATACCCTATCCAAACCCTTGTCTGTTTACCCTACTCACTATGTGTTCTCTCCTATGACACATGTGGTGCGCATAGAACCTAATGGCATCCAAACGCTCCTGCTATTTAAAAATGCTCGTGAAGACCTGGAGAATATTGGCTAGCTATTTTTTATCCAAAAGTTTGAGGGTTTCAACCTTACGGTTGCCCAACTATTTTCCCTCATGTTCGAAAGATGCAGGGCTAAGGTCGGGGATATCCAACTCGAGATAAATGAGGAATTCCTCAGCTCAGCTACAGGCTTGCCAGCTAAAGGGCAGAGGTGGTTTAAGAATTCAAAAGTGGACAAGGTGCCATGGTCGCTCCTATTTACATCAAGGAAGATTGTTAGTTGTGATAGAGGTATGCATGTCACTGCCCTTAAGACCAGATGGCATGATCTATTAGCAATTGTTAAGCAATTTGTGACTTGTGAAGGTCGTTATGGTTTGGTGTTTCTTTATCATCTCAAGTTGCTTATGAAGTTTATAGACTACCCTCTGAATATGCCTCACTATCTCCTATGCAGCCTGTATAAAATGTCCAAATTATTTAAGCGTGAGAAAGATGATAGCAGCCTTTTCCATCACTGCTTGATCAAAATCCTTATCATTCATCATTTGAAGCTTAGTGGTGACTGTTGGAAAGCCTTCCTATCAAGGAATGGCTTTGCCACTCCCGAGTGTGTTCAAGTGGACAAGGTTGTGGTTACTGAAACCCTGGTTGGGCCTGTCGTGCCACCTTCTACCCTTCTATCCCCTATCAAACCCTCGAACTTCCCCAACATTGAGCTACCCGATACCATGGACGATACGTGTGCTAAAGACAATTCTAAGACCATTAAGAGGCCTGTAAGAAATAAAGGCAAAGGTGATACTGGTGTCAATAGTAAGGGAAAGAAGAATGCACGATGGATATCTAGATGTGCTCGGAACAAGCCCAAACAAAACGTTGACCAGAAGCCTATTGTTTTGAGAGAGGACTCAGACTCTGAGATTGAACACATTTTGGTCGAGGAATACCCTTATTCTCATGGCCTATGTTCTATAGAACCCTATGACTATGTTTCCAACCTACCCCCGTGCCTCAAGGATGATCCTAACTTCCCGAGAATTAAGCTTCACAATGGAACCCCTGGTAACTTAAAAGAACCCTCACCTATAATGCCAAGGCCTGATCAACCACCGTGTGCTCAATGCAATTCTTGGCTTGAACGTTACTACACGGATGTTCCTCTGTTGCAATAGAAAATTAAATCATTAGAGGAATGGGTTACTGTGTTGTCAAAGGAAAGAGATAGGCTACAAGCCAACGAGAAGAAGAAAAAGATTACGGGTTCAATTGTCTTCAGAAATGTTGAGGAAACTACTGCCTTTGTCAACTCAAATTTATCCTGACCGAATCATTTTTCTACAGCCTAGGTATGTATTTCAACATCAATTTTTGAATGATTTGGTTATCCGATTGTGTTTTCTCCAAATTAGTTTTGTTTGTTTGAATAGATTTAAAATGATTTTGTTTACTTCGAATTACCAGGTATGATTTTGTTTTCAAAAGATTTCATTTTGAATTAGCATAAACTATTTGCATTGAAGATTTGTGTGCTAAAATCGAATATAGCTATGTTTTGATTAATACAATTTTATTGCTCTTGAATGGCATAACGATTGTTTCGGCCCTGAGTTAGTTTGATTCATTTCTGTTTGGTTTGATTCAGAAACGATGCTGCATGCCTTGAATTAGCATAATCGTTTGTGTATGCATTGGATTAGTGTCAAAGATTGGTGTGATATAGTTTTGTTAGTTTTGAATTAAAAAAACGATTCTGTTAGTTTGTTTTTATTCAACAATGATTTTGTTAAGTTCTGGATTGTCACAAACTATTGCGTTTGTGTTAAGTGAGTACGAAATATTTGTTTGATCGATTATAGTCTGTTTCGATTGAAATTGGTTCAAAAAGATGATTTCGTTGGTGTTGAATTTTCAAAACGATTATGTCTGCTTCGAATTGGTAATAAAAAGTTGTTTGACATATCGCATTTATCCCTGTTACCATTCGGTTAATTGAACACGATTTCTTTTGTTTCAAATTGGCATAAAAGATTTTGTTACTTCTAGCATGAATGATTTGCTTTGCCTTGAATTAGTGATTAAGGTTTTGTTTAATAGGTTGAATGTATTTTTGTTATCATTTGAATTTATCTAAAATGATTATGTTTCTAAATATGACCAGCTACAGAATCGTGAGATTCTGTAGCTAGTCATAAAATTTAGATTTTTGTTAATTTTACAAATAAAACATTATCTAAACTTGTATATTCTTGCCTATCCACAGGTACATGCGAATTTCAATGACAAATTGGACATGCTGTGGCAGTTTAGAACATAATTTTTGTGATATAGTTTTGTTTTAAGTTGTTAGTCATAGGCAAAAATAGAGACTTGGGAGATTGTTCCCAGATTTTTGTAAACAATTTTGATAATTCCCACAGGGATGTTTTACCCTGTGGCCTTTATATACTCGTTAATTTTTGTAATGAACCCATCATTGTTGGGAGAACAAAGACTATGGATTTATGATGATACATGCTCGAATGGAAGTGGATCTTTTGTAATAGCTTTAGCTTTCAATTTATCATACTTTCATTCAAGTGTTGTACATTTTAATTTGTGATCAAGTTATTGAATACTTTAGATATCAAGACTTGTTACAGGTTGATGCGTTATGATTTAAATTCTGTCCATATATGTTGTATCTCATTTTTAGTACAACAATTACTCTATTTCAATTTAATGAATAAAGGTTTATCTTCTTTGTTAAATGAACTGTTCTGTACAAATCTTCACACAGGGATTTATCTAACTGTGATGATTTGTAAATTATAAAATTGTTGTTGTTTTATGTCTTGTTTGTTCTGTTATCTGTATTCGAAGAGCATTATTGCTTCCTGTTTACAAGAAGCTTGTGGAAAATCTGATGTGGGTTTCCTTCCATCAAACAGCTAACTCAACTATTGTGCACAGGACAAATAGGAAGCGTTACTTTAGGTTAGTTTGCTATTTGTTATTTAATAGTTAGTAAATTTGAGAATTCTCAGTAGTTTAGATAGATATATAGTTCAGATTTATAGTTAGAATCATTATTTTAATTGTTCAACTTAGTTAGTTTTCATTTTTCTTCTTTCACAGAAAAGTTATAAAAATAAAAAATAATTGCTTTGCTGTCTTGGGACAATTCACAAATGATTTTTTTTTTTTAGGTTTTCAATTTAAAATCTGTAATTTGTGAATATCGTACATATATTTAAATTCTGTTGATAGCTTAACTTTTAATTTCATAGAATTATTGTTTTGTAATATTAATTAGTGAATTGTATATATACTTTAGAATTGTATATAGTTTGTTGTAGTTAGTTTTGTTTTACTTAGATCAGTTTCTTAGCTTAGTTTTCTTTTGTTTTCCTAGGACTTAGATCGGCTAACGAAGCTGCTAAACCCACCGGAGTGGATCATCCCAAACGTCTTGGGTTATTTAGACAACCCCGGACCGGATCCACCCCTCTAGTTGACGAGTGGTCAATTTCGCCCGTCAACACAACTATCCAAAAAACTCAATAGAGAGTAGCCTAATTGTAGTTACAAGCAGTACCAAGCACTCCGTAAGAATTGCGAGACCAATGAGAAGAAATTTCCCAAAGCGCAGTCCAAAGAATTAAGGCATTAGCCTTGGAATGTAAACAACTTAGCAGTCGAAGTGCACAAAATTATGAGAGCCTTACTGAGGAACGTGAACCAAAGACATTGGAGTCATAGCTCCAGGAAGCAAAGAAACAAGCATCAACAATACAAGCACAGTTGAAACCCTTATAAGAGATCAAGAGAATGAAAATATCCCAAGAAGATTGCACAACTCAACAACAGGTCCATGCCATACATAACAAAGTCATGGAAGTGACTCAGAAGCTGTAGCCAGTCCATGATGCAACTTGCCTACTTTTTGAGGAGATTGAAGGACATGGAGTAGAACTAGAACAAGCAGTCATTGCAGTCGAAAAACGCTTGGAAGTAACTATGACTGAGATAGTTATTCAGGAGTTCATCGAGCAGGAGGCCTTGGCGAAGTAGCAGGTCGAAGCAACTTGAGCCAAGATCAAGGCGTTTGAGGCAGAGTTACCCAAAGTAGAGTGACTTGGGATGCATCACAGGTGAGTTTTGGGGGTCTGTTGGCCCTCGACCAAGTTTTGGAGAACCTTGGTCATGTTTGACCATTTTTTGGACTTCGACAAGATGGTCGAAGGCCGAGCGCAAGTCAAAGTTAAGATCGCGGGATCTTGACCCCTTTTTAGGGAAATTTTATAATTAAGGTTTATGTAACAGGTATGGGATGTCGGCCCGTGGGTTTACCCATGTTTAGGTCCCTTTTGTAATGTATAAATAGAAAGCTAGGTTATGTAAGAAGAGCTAGTGTGCTAAGTGAAGAGACCTAGTAGAATCGGCTTAGTGTGGAGCTAGAGGATTTGTGCTTACTATGTGTTAAGACTTGCAGAGCTAAGTGAAAGTGATTGTAAGAAGGATTTGTGCTTAAACCTAGCTCGGTGAAGGAGGATTTGGCGAGGTGCATGAAGATCTCCTGTCCTATGTAGAGTGGGTTCCTATGGCTTTGTGCTTGTATAAGATTGAGAGAAGATAATAAAGAAGAGAAGAGTTAGTGGACGTAGCCCCATGCTGGGGTGAACCACACATATCTCGTGTTATGGTTTCTTTGTGCATCATTGTTGTTATATTGTTCATGTGATTTAAGCTTAGTGTAGTAATGAATATTTAGATGAATCTGGTATGATAGATTAAATGCTTAATAATGTGAATGAATGGTAGATCTGATCTCCTTCCATATGACAAGTGCTTAGATGTGTTAGATTTGGTTGGATATTTTGTTGTTCTATAATTAGGGCTTGAATATGTGATGTGGATAAGGGTTAAATACTGATGAATTCTAACTGCTAAGTTCTTTTTTAGAGTGGTGTAATCACAAATCTGTGTCGTAGTTAGGTTGTAGACACTTGAGTCCTGTAACCACCTATGCCTCTACCTCGGGTGAGACTTCATATGCTTCACAGATGTTTCCGAAAGGGCTGGTAGTTAGGGTTTTGTTGGTGCATTGTTGAAGCATTGACCCCAAGGTCTGCCCCATGTGCCAACAAATTCTTAAATAAATATAACAAAAATCATATCGTGGTTTTCTCCCGCTTTGAGTTTCCACATAAAACACTGGTGTACTGTGTATGTGTATGATTTCTCATTTGTTCATTGTTTATTTACTCTACAACTATTCGATGATAATGCTACATTGATATAACACTTTCACTTTATGGTGAAAAATGATTAAATTGCTCTATTATTGATTCACCCCCCCTCTCAGTAATCCAACAATTGGTATCATAGAAGGTTCCTTCAGGAAACAATTTAACCACTGGAAGGAGATCATCGATTATTCTGAGAATGGGGTACAAATGTTTAATGGTCTGAATGGTTTAAAGTATGAGATGTGGAGCAGAAGGATGAAAATATTTTTATAGGTACATGGGAATTATATTTGGCTATCAGTTGTTATAGGATATGATAGTTCAAAAAGGGAAAAGACTGCAGCCAAGAAGGAATTGCAAAAGAATAAAAAAATAGCAATGGATTTCATATGGGAAGGATTACCTAATCTGGTAAGAGAAAAGGTTAGTAAATGTTCATCAACAAAAGAGCTTTGGGATAAGTTACATGGCATGTATTCTTCACCCATCGCAGATTTAGAAAATGCCAAAGAAGATGCAGATAAAGATCAAGAAGAATTATGTTCACCATGCCAAACAGATTCAAAAGATGAAGAGTACATAATCACCAGAGGTTTGTTGTTTTTCATTGATTGTGAAAAACACAGACATCTTGAAATAGAATGCCATGAAGGAAATGTGATGAAAAAACTAATTGAAAAGGAAGACAATTATGAAGCAGAATTGACTAGTGCTTTAGATGAACTAAGAGAAGAAAATAAGTCACTCAAGAAAGAACTGATGAAACAAAATTAAAGTGTTCACATTTTTGAATAATCCCAACAGGTCATCGAGAACTTAAGAACCCATCTAGAAGAAGCCAGAAAGATCGAATAAAATATTGAGAATTGTTGGCCCCCAACAACTCCCCCTAAATTTTTACAAAATTTAAAGGCCCCCCATTAGAATCTTGATAATTATAATGTGCTACAGAATCAACCTTTTCAAATAGTTCCATACCTTGGCTTGATTTGAGACAAACTTAAGAGATTCACTATAGTATGAGACATTCATTACAAGAGTATATGTCAAAATTTAGAAACGAGCATAGAAATCTCAATTTAAACAAAAATGTTAATTTTTATCAACTGTTTACTTTTGTTTAAAATATGATTATGTGTTCTTTCTTTTGCTCATCAGCAAGTTTGACTATTTTGAATAATGTGTTCAATACTTCATCAAATACTATCTTGGTTGGTTTCTCATTTTCATGAAATCATTTGGTGATATTAATTAATTAAATTATTTTTTCATTTTGTATCTCATTTCAAAATAATAATAATAAAAATAAATAAATAAAGAATTGTCTATCATTTGTTTGATTTTGTAAAAAACTAAAAATTAATATTTTTCTCTTCTCCATTAACTTGAAGCTTCTAGA
>JASDQU010301587.1:0-13376 GCA_032191745.1 Picea mariana
ACATGTAAGTGCCTATGGTTGGGTGACAATGGTGTAACATTGTCTATAGTAAAATGATCATACCAAAATTTTAAGAGTTTTGAGGGTTATTAGTTCTCTATGATTCATAACCTTATAAAAGCCGGATGTGATGGGATTGCTTGAAACCAAAGGACAAGTAAATGTGAATCTCTTCTTAACATTGGTGCAAAATATGAATCATTCTATGGAAATGTTGCACCTTATAAAAGCCGGATGTGATGGAATTGCTTGAAACCAAAGGACAAGTATGTGAATCTCTTCTTAACATTGGTGCAAAATATGAATCATTCTATGGAAATGTTGCATTGACATGTGATGTCTCCTTTCTCATACCTTCTGATGCTGGAAATGCGTTTGAGTTCCTTTGGAGGTCGCTTATGGAAATAAAGGCGCTATGATTTCGCTTATCAAGATACAATGGAATTACAACATTCTTTTAGTTGCTCAACTCTTGAGAGTGAAAAAAACATAGTTGGCTTGGAATAAAATGGCCGAATTATAGTTGGCTTTGGAAATTGGGCATATAATTCCAATCTCATCAAATTTAGGATCTCATCAAGGTTTTGATAGCTCGCACAATGGTAATCTGGACGACTCGAGAATATATTTATACTGATGATTTGATCTCCAACGATGATATCAGAGATCAAATATCCAAGAGTAAAATCCACGAGAAACAAACTTATAAAWTATACCAAATGTTCGAATTTATGGTAAAAAATATAAACATAAATGACATGGAATAACGTTTTTYCCAAAATATGTATTTTATTAGTTTGTAAAAAAGATAGACTCACTTAAGTTGTTTTAACTAATTCGACCATAACTGATGGAACTTT
Source organism: Picea mariana (assembly GCA_032191745.1). Classification (NCBI taxonomy): domain Eukaryota; kingdom Viridiplantae; phylum Streptophyta; class Pinopsida; order Pinales; family Pinaceae; genus Picea; species Picea mariana. The sequence continues at coordinate 861 of JASDQU010301587.1, forward strand.
CCATCAAACACTATTTAACGAGCAACAATGAACAAAACARAGGAGGAAAAACTGTGAGGGAGAGAAGTCTKGGAGCTTGTGAGGTTATTTTTATTTCTCATATTTTCATACTCCATTCTTTTTCTCTATAGAGGTAGAGGTTAATGATGTTGTGGATAGCAGGGAGTGTCTTGTAAGTGGAAGAAGTGGAAGAAGGGARCAAAGCAGAGCCAAGTTTGAGTTGTGTTTTTGAGGTAATTTATTTATTTGCTTAATTCTGTTGTAATTTAACTCAATTTCAATATTGACCAGTTTGCTCATATGTAGATGATTGCCTTGAGTTAGTATCTTCAAAGTTTCATTAATCTATGGAAATGTTTGGGGTTCCACTTTAATAAAAATGATTTTTCAGAGTTTGGAATACTTTGTTTACTTTCTTTTCTCTTTTATTGTTTAATTTCACTTTTGTAAATTTTTTTAATGTATATTATATATATTTTTATTTTCTTTTTACTACAATTTTCTTTTAATTAACTATGACATATAAAAGAAAACACAAAATTATCATTCATTACACTAACTTTAATATTAAAACAAAGAAAAAATTCATTAAGACATTTTACTGTCTTTTTTGAATAATGAAATTTTGTTTATATATATTTTTATATATCAATTTTGTTTATATTTTGTTTTATATCAATTTTGTTTAGAGCACTTTTCACTTAATCTTCTTTAAAATTATATTTCATATAAAACTAAAAGCAAGGGATTAAGGAAATCTTGTATTTATTTAATTTGTATTTCACTCATATAGAAGTACACAGTATTAAAATATAATATTCATGTTTAGGGTGATAATCTCTTCTCTTCTTGGTTTAATCGATCAAGAGGTTGTCCCTCGACATCAACAATCTCCTCCATTGATTGTCACTAAAAGGACTATCCTAACTCGCCATGAGAATGGTTTAATCAAATTTTATTTGGAAATGAGACTCCGAATAACAAACTTCGATAAACAGTTAGATCTCTTTCCAGATCTATTCCAATGAACGACCTTGATTTTCCATTCGAGTAATGTAGTCAAAATCGATTAGTGATAGGCTTTGTTGATGGTCTGATGGACGGTAGATCTCTCTCGATGATCTACTCCGATGGATGACTAGATTTTGTTCTCGGACCATTTTTTGTCGGGGTCTCATAAAACGTCAAAGGTTCGATCGCTGGCGTATCTCAATCGTTATTTCTTCCTTCTGATGGACGATGTAGATTTTAGGTATTGAAAAAGAATATTCCTCGATACTCTTGCATCGGAGTAAAATTTTTATAGGAGATAAAAATGCTTCGAATTGAAGACTTCGAAACACACACAATCTCTTGCTTTTGGGATCTATGAGAACCATCAATCTGATGTGGATCCATCTCAAATCTAATCTCGATCGTCGGTTTCTAAACTTTTGCAAATTATGGATTTCACACAGTTGGACTCCAAATCCTTGATCGATCCTTGCAAACACAATCGATTTCCACTCTATTCCACAATGAATACACATAACTCAACCATACTCAATTGGTGAGAATAAATTCACAAACACAGATCTTTTATTTAGGTATAAGAAGGAATAAAATTTACAACAGGAATGTTCAGTTCTTTCTTGACCTCTCAGACCTTTGAAAACACACACACACACACACACACACAGAGTCTCACCACCCTACACACTTGCTAACTTGTTTCAGTTACAAAGAAATTCAATATATCTTAGTTCCTTCTCAACCTCTCAGACCTCTGAAAACACACACACACACACACACACACAAACACAGTCTCACCACCCTACACACTTGCTAACTTGTTTCAATTACAAAGAAATTCAATATATCTCAGTTCCTTCTCAACCTCTCAGACCTTTGAAAACACACACACACACACACACACACACAATATCACCACCTTACACACTTGCTAACCTGTTTCAATTACAAATAAATTCAATATATCTCATAGAATCTCATAGAGCTCTCGGGTAGCTCACAAAACCAACAAAATCCCGAGTCATCCCAACAAACTCTCGATCTAGTAACTATCCCTACATATTAGCAACAAACCAATAAAAATAAAAAATTTTCAATAGAAGATATCTTCTAGAAATATCTAGCTATTACATTAAATAAAAGATTAGGGAACCAACTCCCTTGTAAATGTTTATGACCCTTAGGTCAATCTTGAAAATTACTAGCAGATGCTCCTCAATCAGACTCCTGGAGAATAAAATAATTGTTCATGAGATCTTCAACATTTATGCTAGACTTGGAAATTTGTTGTTGTTGTCATCCAAGTAGCATCCTCACTGACTGATTCTTCCATTTAACCAAATACTGGAAGTACTCTTTACCTTTGGTCCTTTTTACCACTTTTTGATCCAACACTGTTTCAATCTCTTTCTGAACTACTTTAAGCAATTGCTATTTCCATCCAATGGTATAATATTCATCACTTACAGGTTCATTTGTTGAAACATCTTTGTTCCTTTTAAGGGATACAAATCTACAACATTAAAGATTGGAGAAATTCCAATATCCATTGGAAGTTCAATTTCATAAGCATTAGAAGATTTTTTTTATTTTTATAAATATTACATGGCCCAATCTTCTTAATATTTAATTTGTTATATGTGTCTGTAGGAAATCTCTCCTTTCTCAAATATGCCATCACCAACTCACCAACCTGAAAATCCACTAGTCTTCTCCTCATGTCTTCTCTCTTTTTATACTTGCTGCTGCTTTCCTGCAATTTATGCTTGACTCTTTCCTATAGCTCCTACATGTTCACTGCAAACTCCTCACCATCAACACTTCTCATTTCCCATTTTCCCAAATTCCTCATCTTAAATACACTTCTTGGATGCATTTCATACAAGATCTGAAATGGACTCATTCCTGTGCTTTTGTTAGGTGAATTATTATATGCAAACTTGGCTTGAGCAAGCACTTGATCACACTGTTTGGGATTCTCATTTACAAGACTTCTCAAAATATTTCCCAGACTTCTGTTCACCACTTCTGTTTTCCCATAAGTCCATGGGTGATATGCTGAGTTGAAACTAAGATTAGTACCAATTTTCTTCCACAAAGTTCTCCAAAAATGTCCTATAAATATGGTGTCTCTATTAGAAACAATACTGTTAGGAAAACTATGAAGTCTTACCACTTCTCTAAAGAAAAAAATTGCAATATTTATTGCATCACTGGTCTTTCCACAAGCAATAAAATGTGCCATTTTATAGAATCTATCAACCACAACATAAATAGATTCATTACCTCTTTGTGTCCTTGGCAATCCTAACACAAATTCCATACTTACCAAATCCCATGGTCTGCTTGGGATAGGTAGTTGATGATACACACCTGCATTCTGACTCCTTCCTTTTGCATGTTGACATATTCTACATTTCTCTACAAAATTTTTCACATCAATATGCACACTTGGCCAAAAATAAAAAAAAACATTAATCTAAGAAAAGCTCTTGTCTTGTCCAAAATGTTCTAACAATCCTCCACTATGTTTCTCCTTGATCATATTTTCCCTCATTGAACACCTTGGTACACACAATTTACTATCCTTGAACAACAATCCCTCTTGTATCATGTAACTTAACCATTGGATTTTATTTTTGGAAATTGGATTTTCACAGGCTGCATAAGCATCTTTGAAATCTACATCTTCCTTATACATCTCCTTTAGTCCATCAAATCCTAAAGTGCCAACTTGAAACTATTGCAAAATCAAATTAATCCTACTCAATGCATCAAAAAATTTATTTGCCTTACTATTGGTGTGCTTAGTTACAAATGTGAAATTTTGTAGAAATTCAACCCACTTATCATGTCTCTAATTTAATTTTGGCAGACTACTTATGAATTTTAATGCATGATTATCAATGTATAGGAAAAATTATTTGGGCATGAGATAATGTTTCCATTTCTTCAGTGCTTGGACAATTGACTAAAATTCCTTATCATAATAATACTATTTCTTCTTATCCTCATTCATTTTTTCACTAAAATATGTAATTAGTCTCTATTCTTGACTTAAGACAACTCCTATTGCAGTTCCACTAGCATCAGTCTCAACTTGGAAAAACTTACCAAAGTATGGAAAAGCTAAAACAAGCTTCTCAATGATCTTTTTCTTCACCAATTTGAAATTCCTATCAATTGCTTCTGTCCATTTAAATGGTTGCTTGTTTTCCTTGATTTTTATCACAATTGGAGCACACAACTGACTGGAAATTCTTATAAAATTTCTATAGAGACTTGCTAAACCATGGAAACTCCTTACCTTAAACACATTCCTTGGAGTAGGCCAATTCACTATTGGTTGCACTTTTTCTGGGTCCATCTCTAAACCATCTTTAGATACCACAAATCCCAAATATATCAACTCATCCTTCATAAAATTGCATTTCTTCAAATTGATCAACAACTCGTTCTTTTGTAAAGTACTCAAAACCATCGTAATATGTCTCAAATGTTCATCTTCTTGTTTGAATGTATATCAAGATATCATCTAAATAAACTATCACAAATTTTCCAATGAATTCTTTCAAAACTTCATTCATCAATCTCATGAAAGTAATTGAGCATTTTTGAGCCCAAAAGGCATCACCAACCATTCATACAATCCACTATTAGTTTAGAAAGCAGTCTTCCATTCATCCCCTTCTCTAATCCTTATTTGATGATATCCACTTTTCAAATCAATCTTGGAGAAATACTCAACACCACTCAAACAATCAATTCCAGGTAATGTAAATCTACACCTTATTGTGATCTTGTTGATTTCCCTTGAATCAGTGCACATACACCATCCTCCATATTTCTTTGGGCTGAGTATTGTTGGAACAACACATGGACTCAAACTCTCCTTTATCATTCCTTTATCCAAAATCTCTTGCACCTGCTTCTTTATCTCCTCATTTTCTTGTGGTGTCATTCTATATGCTGCTTTGTTAGGAAAACTTGATTTTGTAATTAAATCAATATGACGGATGATACTCCTTATAGGTGGTAATTCATTTGGTAAATCATTAAATATAATATCAAAAAATTCATTTAACATAGCCTTAAATTCTACTGGAAAATCATCCAAATTTGTACTTGTAAGTATTACCTTAGGTTTTCCAATCAATGAAAAATGTACCTCTTCTTTATTGACTTCCTGGAGTAGTTCCTTTCCAGTCATTAACAATACACTAGGACCAACTTCCTCTTTGTCTCCTTCATCCCACAAAGGAAACAATACATGCTCGTTTCCATCTTTCTTAAGAGAACATGTGTTCCTCCTGCCATCATGAATGGATTTTCTGTTGTACTGACATGGCCTTCCGAAAAAAATATGGAAAACATCCATGTGCATTATTTCACATAACACCTCTTCCTTGTAGCTACCAATTTGGATTTCCACATTACAATGCTCATTCACCAAAATCTGATGTACTTTCTACAACCAGAACACTTTGTAGGGACTGGGATGCACTGCTCTCTTCAATACCAACTTCTATACCATCTCAATGGAAACCAAATTATCTGTGCTACCACTATCTATAACAACTTTACAACACTTAAGTCTTGACTTGCATACAGTTATGAATAGACTTTTCCTTTGGGTTCATTCCTTAGTTTCCTTCTCTGATTTGATCAAAATTATTTTCAGCGACAATGACTTTCCTACCTCAGGAACTTCTTCTTTTGTGACTGCATTCACATTCTCCTCCTTAGCCTCTGCAACATTTTCACTTCTTTGACTTGCTGATTTGTTTTCTAGATAGTCCTAGAACATATGGCCTATCTTTCCACACATGTAACACCTGATCTCTCTGCCTTTGGAGAAGAATATTCTTCCTTTGAAGTCTCCTCCTCTTGATGATTGGATACTTGAGCTCGAGCTTCTCCCTTTGTCTTTTGAAGTATGAAATATTCATCTGTGACTGGATTGTCCTTTACCTTTTGTTGGACCTCTTCCTCTGGTTTTTTGGCTTTGTTTTCTAGCCAACTTCTCCACTAATTTCAGAGCTTCTTGGTAGGCATCCTCAACTGTCTTCAGGAAAAAAAATACTAATTTCATCTTGTATATCATATCTCAAACCATTAATGTACCTGGAAACCTTTTCAACATCTTCCTTAATATGACCAGCTGTATTTGTCAATATGTAAAACTCTTCTGTGTATTATTTTATAGTCATAGTCTTATGTCTGAGATTCTGCAACTGTCTGAATAGGTTCAGTTGGTAATCCTTAAGCATGAACTTGATTTTGAAATTAGCAATCATTCTATCCCAATTCCTGATCTTGATTTTCCATTTTCTGTTTCTGTCTACTTGTAACTCATCCCACGATAATGTTGCATGCCATTTCAACCTTGTCACATCATACTTTACCTTTTTCTCTTCACCTACATCCTCATAATCAAAATATTTATCCAGAGCATTTATCCAGTCAATCAATTCTTTCACATTTAAATTACTTTCATACATTGGTACATCTACCTTTAGCCTAGCACTGACGTTTGTGAACACCTTGATCAACTTTTCTTCTATTATTTCTTCTTCTTCCTCTTCCTCAGAGGTTTTCGTATTTTCACTTTCGTTGATATCTCCTATATCAAGTTCTATCTTCATGGAAGCCTCCATGTTTTCCATCCCTTCTCAAAGTTGTCTCACCTCTTGTTGCAATTCAACATTTTCAACTGGTATGCCTTGACTGCTTCTCCTGGGAAAAATCTTCTCTTCTCATGGGCACTCTCTAGTTGTATTGTTGCTATGATACCAAAAATGATGGCCTTATGGCTCCAACCCATAGAACAAAGTATTTACACTTTTACTCTGTTGGTGAATTCCCACTTTATGGCCTAAGATCAATTATTGTACCAATTCACAAGTAGTACTCGTGCAAATTCATGGACAAATTTCATAGGCCTTAACTCACGATTAGATTCCTAGAGAAAAAATCCCCTAGACATTGATCTGATTTTGAATGGATGGAAATTTATTTCTTTGTAGTAGTATTCAGAGTGTAACTTTGAATGGTCAGAGTTAGTACTTTGAATGGTCTCTCTCGGACTCCAAACAATCTCTAATCGTGAGCGTTGATCCTCCTTTGCAATGTGTGATTGGATATTTCTTGTCAGACTTATTCAAATTTTAATCCCCTCCATTGATCGTCATTGAAAGGATGATCCTAACTCATTGTCAGAATGTTCTATTCGAAATTGATTTGGAAATGAGACTCTGAATAACGAACTTTGATAAACAGTTAGATCTCTTTCCAGATCTATTTCGATGACCGACCTTGATTTTCCATCATAGTAATGTAGTCGGAGTCCATTAGTGACATAATATCATGATGTTTCGATGGACGATATATATCTCTCGATGATCTACTTTGATTGATGACTAGATTTCATTCTCCGACATTTTGTTATCGAGGTCTCAGAAAATGTCAAAGGTCCGATTGCTGACGAATCTCAACCTTTGTTTCTTCCTTTTGACGGACGACGTATATTTTCGGTATCAAAAAATAATATTCCTCGATACTCTTGCGTTAGATTAAAAGTTTTATATGCGATAGAAATGATCTGAATTGAATAGTCCAAAACACAAACAATCTCTTTCTTTCAGGGTCTGATAGATGTTCATTGATAACTGTCGATTTGTTGAGGCTCCATCTCAGATCTAATCTCGATCGTCGATTTTTAAACTTCTACAAATTATGGATTTCACATAGTTGGACTCCAAGTCCTTGATTTATCCTTGCAAACACAATCGATTTCCACTCTATTCCATAATGAATACATAGAACTCGACTGTGCTCAATTGGAGAGAATAAATTCACAAACAAAAATACTTTATTTAAGTAGAAAAAGGAATACAATTTACAGCAGGAATGTTTAGTTCCTTCTCGGCCTCTTGGACCTCTGAAAACACGCAGACATAGTCTCACCACCCCGCACACTTTCTAACCTATTTCAATTACACATACTTTCAATATATCTCATAAAGATCTAGGGTAGCTCACAAAACCAACAAAATCCTGAGTCATCCCAACAAACTCCAAATCTAGAAACTATCCCTACATATCAACAACAAACCAATAACAATCTAAAATATTTGATAGAAGATATCTGCAAAGATATCTTCTAGAAATATCTAGCTATTACATTAAATAAAATATTAGGGAACCAACACCCTTGGTAATTTTTTATGACCCTTAAGTCCATCTCGAAAATTACTGGCAGATGCTCTTGCATCATTATCGAAGAACCTAGCTGATTTGAGCAGTGATTGCTGGAAACCAAAGAAATTTTCGAAGCTCTGGTTACCCAGGGACCATAAATATTTGAAGAGGAGTCTATGACATTGCACCACGCGGCCTACAATGGAAGTTCTAAAAAATTGTTAATAGAAAAAGTAAACATGAAAAACAAGAGAACGTCTGAGAAATGGAAATAAGAGATTGAGTTCAATGAGGTAGAAGATACATTGCACCAATTAGGCATGGACCTAAGAGAGATGGAGAATGAGTAAAATACATGCCTGAGTACAATATGGTGGCCTCTAAGACATGCCTTAAGCATTTGCAATACCATCCAATATACAAGCCTTAGACAAATACATAAAAGACATACCTTTACTCATGAAAACTTGAAGCATACCATCTCAGACCCTATAACAACTGTGTTGTACCATCAAACCTTGTTGCAACTTAACTAAACATTCTTCTTCAAAAAATTTTCTCAGGTCCGCGACCTATCCTCCTACAACCCATAGATGTACATGAACTGTCCTCCTACAACTCACGTATGTACGTGACCTGTCCATATGCATCCCGCTTATAACCTCCGAAAACTAGGGTTTCCATTTTTCTGCAACTTCGAAACTTTCTCTCCTTCAGACTTTCGTTGCCTCAGAAAATGTTGCCACAACCTTAGCAAAAACATCACTAGTTCACAAGATAGATAATCAATGAATGAGTGAGTGTACTTGTGAATGCCTCCTTGAGGTATATTTATATAATTTTTCATAGTAACCTCTCTCTTTACTTTAGGTATTTCTTGTTGCAATCACTTTACCCTTTTACTAAGACTTGTAACCAACTAGGGGCTTCTTGACCACTCTTTTGGGTTTCCAACTTTAGAATGCCTTATCTCCCTAACTGTGAGGAACCACATGGAGTTCCACATATCACCGGAAATGGCACGACGTCTAATATTCATCCATGATGGTATTACCTGCAATTTCATTATCCTTCATGTCCATATTCCTTAATCAAATTTGGGTCCCATAACCACACCTCTGAGGCTACATGTAGACTACATCAAATGGACCCAACTAACTCACCGTCAATCTTGATCATACAAGTGTCAATCGACTGTCCAACATCTCTGGACCTCTCCAAGGTTCGACATCAATCTCTAAGGGTTGACATCAATCGCCAATATCACTCTCCAAGAATTGACATCAATGAAAACCATTTATCCAAACCAACTGTCCAACATTATCTCAAGTATTATTTGCATGTGATTATTTATTTCAAACTAAGCTTTGTTCTTCTCAAACATTATTTATATTTTTTCATGCTATTTAAAAATAGAGGAGTGCCACCTCTTAAAAAACGTAGGGGGATTTTTATCCTTGTGAGGTTGACTCAAAGGCCGTAAAACAGTCTTTAAGATCAATATTTTTGGTGACCATTTTGGGATAACAAAATGATGGTTTCATAGACCACAAATTTAATGAATCAAATGGAACCAAATCAACCTCAAATTCAAGTGGGACTCAAAAATCAAGGAAATGTTTTGCATCAACTCTATGATTTGGTGTTAACAACAACTAAAAGTCATGTTGAACTTGAAATATCTTGGGAAACCCTTGCTAGAGAAGAATAAAGAGAAACATCCCCGAGACAAAGAACATAGTTGTGAATCCAAGAAAAATTGGAACCTTATAAAGGTCCACTAATGAGAAGTAAAATTAAGAAACTTCAACTCCATGAAGTTGGTCATAGTTCAAAATAAAAAATAAGTGAAACTCTAACCATGTGAGATCGAGAAGAGATAAGAAATGAAATTCCCAATGAATAAAGGGAAGAACATAATAGACAAAGAAATCCAAGAAGAAGGGCTAGAAATAGCTCACTTAATCTACATGGAGAACAACACACTTTTTCAACATTACCTTAAGGAGTTTTGCCTGTATTTTCAGGTGATGGGATAATGGATCTGAAAATACATATGGATCATTCTTTAAGTATATGTGACATTCATCTAATTGAACACGATGATGTAATGGGAATATTTTTGTTGCAAACCCTCATAGGCCCATCTTTTGAGTGGTATATTTCTTTATCATCTCGTTCAATTGGCTCATTTTATGATTTGGAAAACATGTTCATGACCATGTATGCACCTCCTGTTTCATATCATACTCTCCTCACCCAATTTACTCAAATTCATCTTAAAAAAGGATAAAGAATCTAAGACTTCAAATTACGTTTATTTAAGACTCTAAATCAAATCCTAGAAGAATAGTGACCAAATGCTCCTCTTATATTTGGATGCTATAAGAATGCAATGCTTGTGAATGTAAATTATGCAATCAAATCTTCACAAATAGATGATCTAGATGGAACCATCCAGAAGGAAACATAAATGGAAGAATACATGCTAGAGACTAATGTTGATCATGAAATCATCCTTGGAAAGGTACAAAAATAAATGTTTGGTTTGTCCATATCACCTCAAGGACCATCTACTTCAAGAAGTTATGAGAATCAAGAAATTAGTGGAGGAATTCTCTAAGGTGTTCCCTTAAATGTCAAAAATGATCCTAGAGCCACCCAAAAACATTGAGACAAAATATACAAATAACTAAGATGAGCAAGCAACTAGACAAATGCAAAATGAAATCACTAGACTCAGGAGACGTGAGAATCTTGTTCCACCTAATCTGAACATAAGAACTCCATTACAAGATCAGAGAATAAGAAATAAGAGATTTAAGAACAAAGATCAAGAATACCTAGAATTTTGAATCCAAATACTATTGTCCTAAAAGAAATGATAGAAGATGAGAATTTTGAAAGATTTGATCAAGAAATTGATGTTGACCAAGATTAAGTGTTAGAATCAGTACAAATCAATGAAGGATAATCATATTTCCATATTTTTGATGAAGAAAAAGATAAAGAATTTGCACAAGATAATGTTTTTCAAACATGAGCTCAAGCAAATAAATTCAAGACAAAAAAAAATACTAAAAAGGAAAAGACAAACCATAATGATCTAGAGATGACAAAAAACAACTAGTTGTTAATCAAACAAATACTCTACTAGAAGCAACTCAGATAAATTCAAGGCAACAATAGATTTTATCACTACTAAGACCAATGGGTGAAGTCCCACCATTTTACATAACCATAGAAAATCATGATTTCACGTTACACAATTGTCTGGTCTATAGTGGAGCCACAAATAACATCATGCCACTATTAGTGAAGACCACACTTGGAATGGAGTGCACAAGGTATTATGAAACTGACGAAAGCATATATGCCATGTTGAGTGCCTATTTTGACAGCTAAAAGCCACTTCTATAACCATCTTTTTGCCAATATAATGCTACCTATAGCCTATTTTCATGAAAATTTTCTTACATTACAACCAATAAAGAATTTTTGAGGTATTTATTTAGAATAAGTTTATTTTTTATTTAATCTTAAAATAATGCTAAATTGGGAATTTTCTGGGTCTACTTTTACCAGAAAGTTTGAATTCTTGCAATTTCTCCAAGCTTTGGATAATTGTATTTGTGGAAAAAGGACACTTGGAACTTGAATGTTATCTTCGTGGGATGGTTTGTGTGCTTTGGTTTGTTCAAATTCGATCCAGAAGTGCCCAGTCAACGTGGGTCAAACTCGCCTAGTTTTCAGTAAAATCAACAAAATATATGGAAAAATCGATTCTCCATGATTTCCTTGAGGATTTACACACCCAGATTTCATGAGATCAGTTGTATAATGTGGATATGAGCCTTAGGAATCATCTTAGGGCATCTTCTTGTAGTTTTGAGTATTTAAATACTTCATATTTGAATAAAAGAGATAGACAATTATCCTTTGTAAAACTCTGTTTCAAATTAATCGAAGCTGTGTCGAGTTCATGGTCTAGCAACAATGTTTCTTGCGCATTTGCTGAGTTTGGAGCTGCCCCATCCTTCAATTAATGTTGCAGTTGTGAATAATTGTACACAGATCGATTTTTCATGGCAAATGATGTATGCTTCTCTTTCTTTTAAATTTATTTTTCTTCATTATCAAACTAGTTTTAAAAATTATTAATGTGAAATCCTTATCTGGTTTTTAAATTGTATTGACCAATAGAGTAATGCTAGAAAGCACTTGCTCTTTGTAGCATTTAAATTTCACTTGAAGCCTGTTTAATTACCAGTGAGGGAAAAAACGAATTATTGACCAAAATGTAAA
>JASDQU010301588.1:0-13844 GCA_032191745.1 Picea mariana
AAGTAGAATGATGGAACCACTGTCACACTATCACTGTGAGATATACCGTTGTAAACCTGTACCAATCAACCTGCACCTATACCAATAACCTGAATCATGCATCAACCATGAATCAACCTGTACCTCAACCTGTACCTCAACCTGTAATCAACCTGTACAATAAACAAGTGCATCAACCATGCACCAACCTGTAGCTCAACCTCAACCAAAATCCCTCATCAATTTCATCATCCAAATCTGATTTGTAACTCTGTAATAGACATGGTGTATATCATCACATACCTGCAAACCTTCTTTAACTTTAACAACAAGAGACTATCATTTTCATCAAACTTTACTTTAGTCTCACATGACTCGTCTTGGATTAGTCAACAACCCTAACTTGAAATAATTATAAATATGTACCTGTAATGAATAAAGATCTGAAAATAGTAAACAATGTTCTTTAGTGTGTTTTATTCAATTTCTCCAGGTGTCACTACTTAGAACCTCTCAAAAAAGGAGTTATAGCAAAAATGGCATACCTTTTTTAATTCTAGCTTATTCTAGAGAGAGAACTTGTAGAGCGTGCCCCACATAGAATATTTGTTGTATGGATTTGAAAAATTGTACAAAGAATAGTACATAATGTACTCTAACCAACACATTTGGTCTTACTGAATTTGGATTTGTTATGAAGAAGTTATGGCGTTTTTACCCAAAACACATGTTTTAGACTAGTTTCAGGACTAGCCACAAACCCTATTTTCCATGGAGTGTAACTCCAAAAATACAGTGACCCACAAGCTAAAATTCGTACCACAGCTACTTGGATATGTTTCCTCGATGAATTCCCAATTTCAAGGTCTGAATCATTCTATAAAAAATGTTATTGCGAAAATGGTGAGATGACATGTAAATAACATACCTTAGAAAGCATCATCAAAAGAATTTATCCTCCTTTGAATTTCAGCGTTATTTACTTCACCTTATTATTTAAATAATCCTATTTGACTTTATCACTTCAATTTATTATTTAAATAATTTCTTCTTTGCAAGCACTTTGACTTCTTTGACCTTTTGGGGCTTCAAGCCAACATATGAGGGTCCAACTTCGTAAGGCCATAACTCTCAAACCCTGAGGAGTTATGTGATGTTCCACATACCACCAGAAATGGAATGAAATGTACTATCCATATAGAATAGTATTACCTGAAAATATATCAAAACTCATACCATTATACATCAAACAAACTTGAGTCCATTACCCAAACCTTTGTGCTACCAGAATTTCTTCAAGGGTTGACATCAATGACAACCAACCCAATTAATCAACACATGGGAGGTTGTGACATTGTGATAGGTGTTGAATGGTTATGCACTTTGGGTCCCATTCTTATGGGTTTTAAGGAATTAACCATGCAATTCCAACATGAAGGACAAACATATCAATTCCAAGGTCTCACAGCTGGTTCTCCTGAGATCATTAGTTCCCATCGTATGGAAAAGATACTCAAGAAAGGCCACTCTGATATCATTGCTCAAATCCATTCTATTCAAGCCATTGAGACACCCTCTGTGCATCCTGAACTCCAAGCTCTCATTTCCAAAAATCAAGATGTTTTTTCCACCCCTCAAGGACTTCCTCCTTCTCGTGGTGTTCATGATCTTTCCATTCCCCTTGTTCCTAGGAGTCTTCCTCCCAATGTTCTCCCTTATCATCACCCCTTTTCCAAAAAGAATGAAATTGAGAAAATAATGCAGGAATTTCTCCAAGCGGGTGTTATCCACCCCAGTACCATCCCTTATTCTTCTCCTGTGGTAATGGTATTTAAGAAATAAGGTACTTGGTGCATGTGTCCTGAATTTCCTGCCCTGAATAAGCTTACCAGCAAGGACAAGTTCCCCATTCCTATCATTGATGATCTCTTGGATGAGCTGAGTGGTGCTCAGTACTTCACTAAACTTGATCTGCGTTCTAGTTAGCACCAGATACGTATGTAAGAAGATGACATACCCAAGACTTTCTTTCGAACTCACGAGGGTCACTATGAGTTTTTGGTCATGCCCTTTGGCCTTTGTAATGCCCCCTCCACCTTCCAATGCCTCATGAATAATGTCTTCTGTCCTTTTCTCCATCATTTTGTCTTAGTTTTCTTTGATTATATTCTCATCTATAGTAAAACTTGGCAATCTCATCTTTCCCATGTGGATCAAATTCTCCATCTACTATCACAAACTTTTCCTCAAACGCTCTAAATGTGCCTTTGGAGCCTCCAGAAGTAGAGTACCCAGGTCATATTGTTGGAAAGGTTGGTGTCTGGGTGGATCCTAAAAAGATTGAAGCAATGCGGGATTAGACTTGCCCCAAGACGATCAAAAGCTTGCGTGGGTTTTTGGGTTTAACTGGTTATTATCACAAGTTTGTTCGGAATTATGGGAAGATTGTGACCCCTCTCATTTCTCTCCTTAAAAAGAATTATTTTACTTGGACTCTAGCAACAGATCAAGATTTTCAATCTCTGAAGGCAACTATGTGTACTACTCCGGTCTTGGTCCTTCCCAATTTCACAAAATTCTTTGTCCTTGAATGTTATGCTTCAGGCAGAGGGATTGGAGTTGTCCTTATGCAAGAAGGAATACCTTTGACCTTTACTAACAAACAATTTTCCAAATTCCATTTGGGCCAATCAATCTATGAAAATGAAATGTTGGTTATTCTGCATGCAATAGATCTCTGGTGCCCTTATCTCCTGGGGCAATGCTTCCAAATTAAGACAGATAATCAAAGCCTCAAGTATTTTCTAGATCAACGACCTTCCTCCCTAGAGCAACAAAAATGGGTAACTAAGCTCTTTGGTTATGATTATTAGATCATTTACAAGAAAGGAAAAGAAAATGTGGTTTCCGACGCTCTTTCTTGAAAATATGAAGATGAAGGGTCCATTTTTTCCCTCTCCTTCATTGTACTAGATTGGATCCAAGCTGTGCATCAAGAATCGCTGCATGATCTTAAAATATCTCATATGATCCAACAATTGAAATCCAACTATCCAGTTTCCCTAGGGTACTCTTGGCACAATGATGAACTTCACTACAAAGGCCGTTTGTATTTAAGAAAACAGTCACAACTTAAATCCAAGGTGATTCCTGAGCTTCATGCTACTCCCATAGCTGGGCATTCAGGGTTTACCAAAACCTATGACCGGGTCAAAGATTATTTTTTCTGGGATGGTATGAAAAGGAAGTTCGCACTTTTGTAGTAGAATGTTATGTTTGTTAACACAACAAAGCCAAAACCATCAAACCTCCTGGCACACTCCAATCGCTTCTGATTCCACCCACTATTTGGAGGGACATCTCTATGGATTTTATTGTGGGATGACCTAAATAAGGAAATAAGTCCGTCATCATGGTGGTTGTGGATCATCTTTCCAAGTATGCTCATTTCTGTGCTCTTCAACACCCATTTAAAGCATCAACTGTGTCTTAACTTTTCATGGATCATATCTTCAAGCTTCATGGCATGCCTCATTCTATTGTTTCTGATCAATATCCAACTTTCACCGCCAATTTTTGGCAAGAACTGTTCAGACTCCAGGGCACCCAATTGCATCTCAACACTGCCTATCATCCCCAGACTGATGGTCAAACTGAAGTCATCAATAAGTGTTTGGAGACTTATTTTAGGTGGTTTTCCTCTGAAAGGAAAAATCAATGGGATCAATGGTTACCATTAGCTGAATGGTGGTACAACACTTCTTACCATACAACTACTTGCATGACTCCTTTTGAAGCCGTATATGGCCAAAAGCCACCTTCAGTTCTCTCCTACATGCCTGGTGTATCGAAGGTCCAAGCGGTTGAGAAAACACTTACAGTTTGCGAGGCTATTCTTTGTTCCCTCAAAGAGAATTTGGTCATGGCTTAGAATCACATGAAGAAACAAGCCGATCAAGGTCGCTCATAACAACAATTTCCTGAAGGAGACTAGGTATTTCTTCGGATTCAACCTTATAAGAAAAATTCACTGAAGGTCGAACATTGCCAGAAACTGGCACCCAAATTTTATGGTCCTTATACAATTCTCAAGCATGTTGGTAAGGTGTCCTATCAGTTAGCGTTATCCAATCATTATAAGCTCCATCCTGTTTTTCATGTCTCTTGCTTAAAGAAGGTGATTGGAATTAAGTGGAAAACTCAAACCAACCTTCCCAAGTTGGATGAAGAAGGATCCATCTAGTTGCAGCCACAAGCAGTTTTGGACCAGTGAGAGCATCGTCTTCGTCAATGTACCATCAAGGAAGTGTTAGTTTAGTGGAAAGATACAACTCCAACAGATGCCACCTGGGAGCCCGCTAACATTTTGCAACAATTTCCTCATCTGAAGATTTAAGGACAAGGATGATTCTAAGGGGGAGGGCATGTTAGGGACCTAACCTACCTAACCCCTCAAGTGGGTAGAATAATATATTTCCATGTAATAAAGGTCAATATTAATAAGGCCTAGCAATAAGGAGGAATAAGTCAAATGTAAGAAGACATAATAGGAGCTTCCGCTTCTAGAAGGATCTTCCTCTAGATTGTTCTTTTGGATAGATAGATTTAGTATAAATAAGAATAGAGGGTAAGGGAAGTTTTGTCTTGGATATTATTGTAATAGAGATTTGCTTTGCTGGAGGTTTCCCCCTCGAAGAGGAAAGTGAACATTTCTCTCAGTAATCAAAGTGCTATTTCTGGTATTATTCTGGTATTACTTTGGTATTCTTGTGATGTTGTTCTGGTTATATCATTGTTTATCTGACATTTCTAGCTAACTATTTCAGTTCTGCATACTATTTTATATCAGGAATATTACACTTACACTCAGTTAGACTAGTGGAAGTCACTCATGCATGGCAACCTTGGTTTTATCACCAACAATTGCATGTGTCTCTCTCACTTCCACACATGTGTCTTAGCTAACTGATGATTACATGGATCAATTAACTAGGAATAGGTGGAAGTTCACTCCAGTGTCTGTCAGTGAGTGTCTATATCTCTCTAAATCACTACTATGGTGCATTAGTTACTCATGTAACCTATATCTATTGTAAATCATTCACTCTTTGAGTGTGGAATACGGTTAATGAGAATTCTTTTATTATTTCTCTCTTGCTTCTTCTTTCTCAATTTATCTTTGAAAATGTGTGTGGTATTTTCTAGCTAGATCTATTTTGTGTAGGTTCAACACATTTATATGGTATTAGAGCCGACAGACTGCTAAGAAAAATCTACACCGAATTATTTTTGCAGGTACTGAAGATTGAAGAACACAGAAAGATGGATTATTCATTGACAATACTTCTCATGCATCATAGCTATTTGGAATGGAAGCCAAAAATTCTACTACATCTCATATGCAGAGGCTTGTACCAAATAACCATGGAAATGGAAGTAGAGCCTCATTCCACCGATGAGAAAAATGACTTTCTCAATAGGCAAGATATGGCCATAGGATGTATCCTCTGGTTTATTTCTCCTAAAATTATCCATCAAGTATATGATGACTCACAAAAATCAAATCCAAATGAATTATGGACCATATTGGAGGTTTTATTTGGGAATAAGGAAAAATTCATGCAAAAGGCTGACAAAATAGAGAATGTAGAAAATCCACTGGAAGATAAATCATCTCAGTCTGAAGATCCTTCTACACAAGTATCTGCACAAATTTGTATTCCATTAATTGCAGATGATGTCTACTCCATTTCAGATTTGTTTTCTGAATTTCATGTGGAATATATATTTCATGCATCTTAGGAGTCACATGCAGACACTTTTCCATGCACCATGCATGCATCTCAGGAGCAACATGCATCTCACGAGACAAGAAGGGATCCGCACACATCATATTCAATTATGATATTTTCTGAGAAACATTTGCAGAAAGAATTGGATATTTGAATTCCTCTCGGGAAAATATCCAATTTCAAAAAACAAATCGTTCAAAACAGAGTCCGTGAAGTGAAGTTATGATCATTTTAAAATCAAGGAAATTTCAGCGTTTTTCCGAAAACAGCTGCACGGTTTTCAAAATTTCATCCAAACTTTATTTGGATCTTCTTCAATACAAGAAGAGAAAGTGGATATGTTTGGACATCTCAATAGTGCATCTACTTCACCAGATCCTTGCATACATCTACATCTCCAACAAAATCTTCAACAAGCACAAACTTACACAATTGTGAGGTCTTCTTGGAGTGAAGGACATGGTTGCTTAGCAACTTCTTTTTGTTCCTTCTCATTTTTATTTTTTTTATGCATTTTAATTTGAGGGTGGGGGGGAAGTTTCCCATGAGGTTTTCCCTCTTTCCTCATTTTTTTAGTTTCTCATTCTTATATGCATTGTACAATGGGTACCCAATATGGCCTTGGTTGTCGGGACCCATTCATCATGTACACCCTAGTAGTGTTCACGGGGGGTGTTGGAGATATTACACACTCACCTATAATTATTTTCCTAATTTTTACCATCCAATGTTGAGAACTCTTCCTTAGATGAGAATATTCTCTCTAGAGAATATTCCCCTACAAAATAGGGTGTTCCTCTTTAGTTCAGAGTCACTTACACTCAGTTATACTAGTGGAAGTCACTCATGCATGGAAGCCTCAATTTTATCACCAACAGTTGCATGTGTCTCTCTCACTTCCACACATGTGTCTCAGCTAACTAATGATTACATGGATCAACTAACTAGGACCAGGTGGCAGTTCAATCCAGTGTCTGTCAGTGAGTGTCTAGATATCTCTAAATCACTACTATGGAACATTAGTTACTCATGTAACCTATATTTGTTGTGAATTATTCACTCTTTGAGTGTGGAATACGGTTAATGAGAATTCTTCCATTGTTTCTCTCTTGCTTCTTCTTTCTCAATTTCTCTCTGCAAATGTGTGTGGTATTTTCTAGCTAGATCTATTCTATGTAGGTTCAACACATTTGTAGTCCTTGATTTTGTCTTGTTACGAGGGTATTGAAAAGGTTCTATTTTTTAATCAAGGATATTTTCTTCAATGTCAATACTGAACTCTTTAGCCTCTTCCAATGATGTGGTATTTTATCTTTAAGAATGTATTCGAACTGTCCTTCAAAGGAATTCATGTAAAGGATATGAACTGATGATGTTGTAGGATAGTAATATGATGGAATTTGATTGTACAACCTATCAAATATGGAAATGAATTCCCTCACCATTTCATTCTCCTTTTTCTTTTTTTGATTCAACTTAGTCCCAAGTGTCCCAACATCTGATTTTCTTAACCATATTCTCTTGAATAAGTTGGAAAAAGAATCATAGGTCATGATATGATTATCAGGGAGTCCTTTAAACCAATCAAGGAATTCTTCAGTCAATGATGAAGTGAATACTCACACGTCCACATCTTCATGATCAATACCTACATTGTCCATATCCTGACCCATGACATAAATGTGGTCTTTGACAATTATCACATCGTTTCCTGGGAACTTTGGAAACCACTTGTTGACTTTTGTTGGCATTTTGTTAGGGTAACCTTGGATATTGGCCATGTTAAGGGGTTTGTAGGGGTCCCTTTCCTAAGGAAGAGCCATTGGAACAAGAGGAATGGTATTATGAAAAAGAGTTTTAGAAACGAGAAACTTGAGAGGAGGCCTTCTTTGGTAAATATTAGAAGGATTGAACCTTATAGGGGGAAAAGGTTTGGGGAAAGAAGGATTCTAGAAAGGTGGATTCGCTAGATGAGTCTCAAAATTAACTCATCAAGAAAGGTGGAAAGGGAATGTCCCTCGGGTGGAGTTTCCAGGTAAGCTAAGGCTTTGGGATAGCTTACCAAAGTGTCATTAGGGTACGAAGAATATTCAAAATCTTCCCCGGCAACAGCACCAAAATGTTATAGTGCAAGTTGTATGCTGGGAAAATCCTAAACCAACCACAAAGAAAGTGCTACAACTTGGGAATCCTACACCCAATGTCACCTCGTTGTAGGTTCCACATTTCAAGGGTGACTAGGTCACTCTAGGGAGGCGATCCTGATGACCCTAGGTGGATTGAGATGGAGATGGAGGGAAGTGGAAATGAAGACCCTAGAGGTAGAGTTTAAGTGGAGTGAAAAGTGTGGAATTAAGTCTTGTGAAAGTCCAAGGGTTTCCAAGTATGTTGAGTAACCTGCAAATGATGAAATACCTGCCCGAGACACAAGAAAAGACACTTTGCAATGATGTATGTTAGTTGGATAAAAAAGTTAATATTATTGTCCCTAATTTGAAGAAATATATAACATCATCTATCAACAATAATATGTTACTATAAGTTTCTCAATAAATGCTAGAGATCAAGTAGAAAATGCAAGAGAAAGACTAGTAAATGACTAGCTAAACTCAAGATGAAAAACCAATATTCTAGCACAAAACATGAGGCTGTTGTAAACACTTGTATACATAAAATTATTTCAGCCTTATGGATGTAACATTCAATGTATTACAAAAATAAAACAAGCCACTGAAATCCCCTCAAATGTTTCCAAAATGTGTGTTGGACCAAGGAGAATAAGTATGCAAACTTTGAACAAAATCCAATGGTTGATAAGAGAGTTATTCAAGAAAATGAGTTAGGGTTTCTATAGCCCTAATGGATGAAGATGTAATTTTTTAACAACATCAAGAAGTATTTGGAGAGAGGGGACGCCCTATTAGGGGTAGAATCCTCTCAATGATGCAAATCAACTTCAAACAAGAAACCTTTCAAAAGATCAAAATTTGTGTTTCCCAAGGAAATGATTTTATATCTCCAATGCAAAAAAGTATGACTAGTTCCTTTACTATTGGGTTAGTGGAGTCAAATAAAAAAAGAGCTAGAGAAGCTACCTCCTTGGGGGTGTAATCCCGTTTACTTCCCAAGGCAAGTTTATCTAGCTAGGGTTTAAGCTAAGAGGGTGTATTCCCTTATACTTCTCTTAAGAAACCCTTGTATAATCAATGAGATGAAGCATAAAATTATGAAGACTATAGTGGGGGTGTATGCCCTTATACTTCCCACCTAGATCCGAGCATAACAATTCTTGACTTGAAAAAATGACAGCATAATAGTAAAAGACCATACTAAGATCAAGAGAAATGCCAAGATAATCCACCATAAGAGCTAAAAAACATCATCCAAGGCTGGCGCGTCATTCATCCATCAACCATTCATCAATATAGCCATAATCAAGTGCAAAAGAGACAAAAATATCTGAAGATAGGGAAAATTTCAGATCAAGTCCTCTCATAATGAGGGAGAGTTTGTGTTAAAAATGAGATCTTATGATGTCTGTTTATACAAAATGTAGCTAACATAGATTTTCCACATACTTTAGGGTAAAACAAAAGATTAGGGGTTAACAACTTTAATGTTTCCCCTTTTAAAAAATAATATTAAACAATTCTCTTAAAATTTCACTTTTGCACAAATAAAACCCTAATTTAGAAGGACGTCACCCCTTTAGGGGATGTTTTGGCATTGGGAGCAAGTTGTTGGTGTATGAGGAGGGTGTCTAAGCTTTCCAAAGCCATGTGTCAAGCATCCAAATGTCTTCCTTCAAGTTCAAGACCTCAAACCCCTCAAAACGTCCAAGTTCCAAAGCATATCAACTCACCACCATGCCCTAGCCCCCCACACATGAGGTCATCCTAAAAAAGAGGACGTTTTTCCCCTCCCCGAAAAATCATTTGGAAAGTGAGGGTTGGGCTATGTCATCCAAGTCATCATCAAGGCCTTCCAAATGTGATATTTCTCATCTAGCATGCGTGACCCTGACATCCAACCTTTGGGCTTGTAGCCCCATGAAAGCCCAAGCTAGGCTTGTTCTCCCAAAACTATCCACCAACTAGGTCCTGCAAAGACAAATCAACAGCCCCCCCAAGGATATCAAGTCATAACATCATGATAATTGAATCCAATCAATAAATAAGCCATATAAGCATGTGCATCAAATATCACTATATCAAACAATTAACAACTCAAAGACACTATGCGACTTGTCAAGCTTGAATATGGGAGGGTTGACATGGTGTCCTATTGGGTAGATCTTGCCCTAGGTCGAGGAGTGTTTCCAAGAGATCCATCTCTAATCCATGTAAGGTGGATGAAGTTGTTGGGGTCAAGACTCAATGGGCATAAGGATCATGACATATAATGGGTCGCAATGTCTCATTCAAGGGTGCCTCTGTAGAGGGTGTGTGGTACCTTCATCCACAATGCACGTTTTCCAAGCCCATCAATTTCCTTTTATCTTTATTTCTTTTACTTTATTTCAATATAGCATAAGGAGAGCTTGAAGGTCACTTCCCTGGCGTGGTGACCAAGTGATGGCAATGTCACCCACAAACACCTAATGGAATTAAGAAGGTTGGCTCGTGATGAGAGCCCCTTTCTCTCAACCATGCAACTAAGAGCCAGTACCCTGGTTTGGTGACCAGATGATGTCATACCACTAGATATTCATGGACGTGATAGGTCGACTCGTGATCAGACCTCCTGTCCTTCAACTAACCTTTTAAGCATTCTTTAATATATTCTGGGTCCCCTTTACTCAAAGATAATTGTTTCATTGCTTTATTGAGTGATCCCTGGGAGAAGCATCTGGAAGGTTTATATAAGGATTTTATCTTTTACCCAACATCAACCCCTCTGTGCCTTCAACCCCCTTTTCCCATATAATGAGGGACAACCCCTTCTTGGGTCAATACACCCTAAAATCCCAAGAGATAAGGAAATGGAGGGGAATAATGATGGAAATTGGTAAGCATGGTCAAGAATGGTACGATAACTCATTAAGGGAGTTCCCAGTAGAAAAATCATCCCCAATGAAAACCACTTACTAGGGTACAATGTCAACCTCCAAGGTGAAGCAGGGAAACATGCATAATTTCCAAGAATATATCATGAAATATAGAGCAATCTAAGATACAAAATAATCAAATGGCTTAAATATTGAAATTATTCTCACCATACTACTGACTTGTACATCATGGAGAAAGGCCCACTTCCTTCCAGAAGCCAACTGGTGTGGTGGATGCCATCTGCAAAACTATGACTATTTGTGGTGGTGAGTGGGTTTTCCATTTGTGCAAAAGGGTAATACTGGTCATGTAGTCTCTTGGTACTCCATATCTACAACGTGAGGGCCTTGAGACATGATCTCCTTAGTTATCCACAAAATGGGGATAACATCTGGCTCCTACTTGGGTACATGTGATCGCCGTAGAGTGCATGAGAACCCCATCATCTCCTGGTAGATCTGTTCCTGCAAGGAAACATCAAAGTTTCAAGTGTAGTATGACCTACTCATCCTTGTTCTCATATGATCATAATCAAAACCAACTAAGCTAGAAAAATAAAATTTTGACATTTTTCAAAAAAAATAAATTCTAAGCTAAGCATGAAATCAATATGCAAGTAGAGAAAAATGAAAATAAAATGCATCTAAACTAATATGAGAAATCAAGATGCAAATGCATGGAATAAAAAAGACTTACCTGCTTACCTGGGGCATGGGCCCTGAATAAGTCATGTGACCTGGATGTGAGGTTGGAGAAGAGACCCATCTACTGGTAGTGGCATCTTTCTGATGTCTAGTGTTGTCGTGTAGTACCTTTCTTTGTCAGACTTCTTCCTGATGATGTAAGGGCCAAGCCATGAATTGTTTTCCTTTTGGTCATATATGGGATTGCCCTTTATTTTGTCCCACATGAGAACACAAATTCCTTTATTAAAATCAATGCAAGGTGCATTCTCATCGTATGGGGGATCTATGTGGATTGTATCTTTGACGATTTCTTCATGTTTCTCATCTCCCTTCTTCAAAATTTTGATAGACCCTGGCTCCTTTCCATGGTATTTTGCAAGTTTGTCTTTGTATTGATCTTTCCATGGAAGAAACATGTCTATGGAGTCCTCCTACATAAAAGGTAGCTTAGACGCATTATACTCAAAGGTCTGTGGGAGTACATCATAATTGCATTCGCTGGCATAATCAGGACCATCAGGATCCATCACATGTCTATCATCATTATCTCGATTGTATAGTATCTGAAAAGTTCCATCTCCCATAGGAATGTGTGCATGGGTGAGATCCATGCTAAGGAAACCTCCAAGAGTAGTAGACTAGCACCTAGATAAAAGAATCCCCCAAGAATTTGAAATTTTGATCACTAATATGTCCATGAGAATGCTGATATGTGGAAAATCAATCAGGAAGACTTCAACGTCCTCACATACCCTAAGGACTTTGACCTTTCTGGAATCAATACCACATACATTTTCATAAGGTTGGGTTGTCTTCAAACCAAGTTGCTTCATTACCTTCAATGATATGACATTTGTTGAGGCCCCTGAATCAAGCATGCAGTTGTTCAAGTGGAGGCCATTAATGCCTAATGAAATATAGAAAGGAGGCTTCTTTTCCCTTGCCTAATCGAGATACATAGTGTTTAACATGATGGGAGGATCCTCCTTCTCATTTGGTACCTGTAATATTTTGAAAATTTCCCTTTTCATAGAAGGGATCTTACACATCTTTGTCAGTGGTACCGTCATATTCAGTTTTCCAAACATGTTTGCAACATTTGTATTCAATTGAATTTCATCTACAAGAGTTATCTTAGGAAGCAAATCACATACCGATGGTGGAGGTGGTGGAGCCACCTTTTCTGTTGGTGGAAGAGGAGTATCATCTTGTGACAGAGGGGTTGATGAGTTTTTTCTTCTGCAGGTTAGAATTTCTTTCCTCCTCAATTCCTTCTTCTGATCATCTGTCAATTTAATTAAGGCCCAAAGTCTCCCCTCTCTTTCTTCTATTCTTCTAGCTTCATTGATGTGTTCTTGAGTAACCCATTCATTGTTGAGATTGCAAATCATGAAGTTCATATCGTCAGGATAATATTTGTCTTGTCGGGGGCACTCATCTTCCCTGTGGGATTATTGGCATGGGAGACACCAATATTCTATATCAACTATCCCAATAGGTTTCAAAGTATCTGTGGCCTTTGCCTCTTGTTGAGGTCTTGGTTTCCAACTGGTGACATCTCTTTGTTGTATGGAAAACTGAGGTCTGGGAGCAGTTTGATATCTTTCCATTGTAGTCATATGGTTCATAAGATGTGTTGTTCCTGACTCTGTACTAAGGCTTAAAGTACAGTGTCAAGGCATCCGAAATTGTGATAATGGTAGATACAGAGATTTACTTAACTTTGGTATGGAAATGCTAGTGAATATTCCTATGTTCTTGTCGTCTGACTTCTAACTGTTCCTGGATTGCAATATCTTGCTCAATAGCTGCCCATGAACGCTCTAATTCTTCTCGGGTATTAGCAGTTCTAAGTGTTGTGCTGAAAAGACTTAACGCGATGTTAGTTTGGTCTGAGATTCCGAGTTGGATATTCGGTTGAATTACTGCGGGTGCGGTCATCGCTGAACAGTTAAATTATAGAAAGATTTAAAGAGAGGTTTTAATGGCTGGTTCAATTTGGTCGGACATGAGAGAAAACTTTGTGTGAAGAACGAAATAGGACTACAAACAAAGGCTCTTTCCTGTAACTGTATGATTTTTCGTAAAAGATATGAAATGAAAGAAGAACACTTAGTTGTGAATAACGGAAAAACACCTATATATATAAAAACTTACGCATACATGGGAGAAGAATTTAAAATGAACAATAAAGACAAGTGCAAGTAACACACCATCTATAACTGAACTTGGTCTTACACCAGCTAATAGTCAGTGCAGAGGAAAGACAAGGGACAATTATCAATAGTATGAACTTGATTCACTATAGTAGTAGTTGCACTAAATTATAGTGAAATCTC
>JASDQU010301589.1:0-13310 GCA_032191745.1 Picea mariana
TTTTGAAAAATGTTATTTAATTTACTAAAATCTGTGAATAAGTATGCGTAAGTAAGCAAATTTCTAGAAAATTTTAAATTTTCTGCTCTATTTTAATTCGTGTTAGTTTAAATTAGAATTGGGACTCTACAAAGTTCCTATGTGTTTTACTTCTACAAAGAAACATGCACACCTCCTACATTAAATTTGCATAGCTCCTCCCTAATTTTGATAATATTTAAATCATATATACATACATCCATTCATCTCTCTAATAAATTTCTACTTGAATAACATCATTAAGCATATGTTTGTTAATTCTTTATTTTTTTAATAACTTGAGGGATCTTACTTTGAAGTCAAATTTGAAAATACATAAAGCATGTCATAACATTCCAACTTTAATAATATAACAAACTAGTTTTAAGAAAAAGGTTGGATAAGTGTACTAACTATATATATTTATGTGTGTGTGTGTTTGCATGTATGTTAGTTCAGTGGGTTAGCTCAAGTGGTTGAGTCCTTTGAGCTTCATGCAAGTTTTGGCATGTTTACAGGAAGAATGTGTTTGTCATTGATGGCAAGAACAACAACGAACCAAACCTCGAGAGCGCAAAAGACGAGAAAGCTGAGAAGAGATAGTGGTTTCCATAAGTATAGACGAGGTCCAAGAGACGGACTCGCAGGAGGAGCAAAGGTTGAGACCCGTGAACACTTAGAAAGCCTTCTAAATTTGGAAATATCAGAAGCTCAGGAGGAAGAGTGATAGTGGTCGTTGGATCACCGATACAGAGGACCAACAACCGTCGAATTGAATTAATGAAGGATAGGATAAGTGAGGAAAAAATGATTGAGAATTTGATCATCGAATTTCTGTCAGCCATCGGATTGATTTAAGTGGAAGGACATGATAAACAAAGGTTGAGACTTGAGATCTTGATCACCTGAATTTTTCGTTAGCCATCGGATCGATATAAGTGGAAGGATAGGATAAGTTAGAATGCATGCTAATCTCAACGGCCAATAATCGGGCACTCAAATCTATGGTCAACAGGGCATATCAGAACCCCCCTCGAGCTTTCTGCCTTTAACCGTTGGGGGGGGGGGGTCTGAGTTGGTGGTATTTCTCATGTGGGACCCTCATACGTGTTACCTTCTTGTCAACTTAGACCCCCCTCACTCATTACAACTTACCGCCTAAACCCCCCTCTGAGTAAACCACCAAACCACTCATACATACCACCTCCGCACTCTGACATCACACTCCACTACCGTGCTCTACCTCCACCTCCACTACATTGCCTACACGTCTCACCCACATCAACAGACCACCTCAGCAAGGACATGTGAAATACCACGTCAACAAGTACACATGGCATAATCAGATGATGACAAGTGTCAAGAGGAAATTGGCTAGTGCCATGTCAACAAGTGACGTAAGCAAGCTACGTCACTCTGGGAGATTTACTTCGGAAGGTTCATCACCAACAAATGTCAAAAATCCCAAAGTCCTAAAGGACTAAGGTCCAAAGTATCTCTCATCTGTTCGATCTCAAGATCACTTCGGGTGCATTCTCAACCATTGATCTACTTTAGTGGAAGGACAGTGTAAGTGTTAACTGACAACAAGCGATCTCCATCGCCTATGACTTATTCAGCAGGTGACCACTCCAGAGGAAAATGAAGCAGTGATCATCCTAAAGTCCCGAAGATCTGAAGGAACTGAGGACCGTTGATCTGCAGGAGGACACATGTCAACAGATCGTGTACTTCGGGTGAAACGCTCTGGGAGCAAGAAAGCGTAGAGGAGTTGAATCTCCTGAAATTTGAAGTCTCGAAGTAAATGAGGACCGTTGATTTGAAGAGGACATGTGGCAGGAATATGTGGGCTCCGGCTAACAATTTTCTGCGAGAGTGTGAAGGTTGAGAATTGAAATTTCCGAAGCCTGGAGTAGCGAAGCAGATCTCAATCGTTGATCGAGAAAGGGGACACAAGAGTGTTGATCTAGTTGGTGCTAGAGAAATATGAGAGTTGGTGCTCTCTACAAGTTGTATCTTGCTATTAGAGGTTGTAGCCTCATATTTGAGTTGGAGCTCAAAGACTGTGATGTACATGAAAGTTGGAGCTTGATTGAAATCCTAAGAAGAAGAGGTTTTCACCCTTATGGGTTTCCTCATGAAAATCAATGTCTCTGTGTATTTTGTGTGATTGATCAAATATTGTATATCTATGCATGTTAAGTTATCAACAACACATTAAATAATAATCTAGAATGAATCAAAAAATAAAAGGAAAATTTTCAAGCTTATATACATAACTGATTCACCTCGCCCCCCTCTCAGTTATATTTCCGACAATTGGTATCAGAGCCAGTGCCTTTGATCAAAGGTAGATCCATAATCTTGAACATGACCAGTCATGATGGGAGTTCAACTAATAGACCCCCTCTGCTTGATGGAACAAACTTTTCCTTCTGGAAAATAAGAATGAGAACACAATTAATGTCTTTGGGTGTTGTTGTTTGGGATGTCGTTGAAACGGGATATGTGAAGCCTGTAGTCTTGGCCTCAAAAGATGATAAGTTGGAGTTTAGATTTAATGCAAAATAAATGAATGCCATCCTTAGTGGACTTGATGAAGCCAAATTTGTCAAATTCATGCACTGTGATTCAACAAAATTTATGTGGGACAAGTTGGTAAGTAGTTATGAAGGTAATTAAAGGTGAAAGATGCAAAACTTCAGATTCACAGACTGAAATTTGAGCAGTTAAAGATGCATGAAGATGAAACTATCAGTAATTACTTCTTACGTATAGAAGAACTTGTCAACACTATGAAAGGCCTAGGTGAAATGATATATGAATATTTTCTAGTCCAGAAAATATTAGGATCTCTTCTTGATAGATTTAACTCGAAGGTCTCTACTATAGAGGAAATAGATGATCTCAAAATGTTGACACTAGATCAACTTCTTGGAACCCTAACTTCTTATGCAATGATAATCACCAAAGGTAAATCCACTACAAGAGAGGCATATTTTAAAGTAGATAAAAACATAGACTCCGATATAGATGAGATTGAAGCAAACTTTGTGAGAAGACTGGAGAAAGGATCAGGCAAATACAAAGGTAAACTACCCTTCAAATGTTTCAATTGTGGTAAGATAGGTCATTTTTCATCTAAGTGTTCTCACAAAAGAAAGGATCAGACATATGATGATGAAGAGAAACACAAACACAAGAAGGTCTATAAAGAGAATAATTTTAAGAAGAAAATCCTTTATGTAAACAATGATGATGATCCCTCAGATGATGAAAGCGGTGACTCTTCTATTGAAGATAAAATAAATGATATCATGCTAATAGCTTTAGAAGTTCTAAACACTGAAGATACAATAAGTGAGTTCGTTGATTGTGAAGAAGTAGTATATCTTGAAGGAGAACTTTTCAGTGCCATGGAAGAGATTGATAGACTCAGAGAAAAGAAGAGAAAACAAAAAAAGTTACTGCTCAAGTATGAGAAAACATGCAATGACCATATGAAGAAATTTCTCTATTGAAGGTTAATTTAGAAGAAGCTAAGAATATTGAATACATCCTCAAACAACAAGAAGGAAGCCGAAACAAAAAGTGAAAAATTGGAAGATGAAGTAGTGTCTGTCAGAGAAGATCTAGAGAAATTTCAGGCCTTATATCATAAGAATATGACAAGTATTAAAGCCTCGGAAGGATTAGCCTCCATTCTGAATCAGCAAAGGAATTCAAATTTCAAAACTAGTTTGGGTTATGAAGAGGGATCAAGTAGTGGTCAACCAAGAAACAACGAATCCATCAAGTTTGTCAAATCTACAACCATTGACAACAACAAACTTGCAGAAACAAAGGAAGAGAATCAACTGCCGAGGAGTGAAGGAAAAGCTACCAAAACTGAATATGTAGAACAAAGAAATAATACACCCTCTACTCAAGGAAATCATTAGTATGGAAGAAATCGACCTGCTCAAAGAAAACAACCAGTTTCCAAGTACAAAGATTTTTTCTATGGATATTGTTTTTACTTCTCTAACTTTGGCCACAAAGCTGTAAATTGTTCTTTAATATTTAGACATGATCAATCAAGAAAACCAAGGAATAAATATCTACCATAACAAAGAATGAGACAGTCAAGTAACAAACAACCACAAACTGCAAATTATGTGATGGTTGGGAAAAGGACGCAGATTACACATAACAATTGTCATGATCCTTTATTCAATGAACCATAATGTTACATCTTCCATAATTATGGACAAAAAGTTGCAGACTGTTGCTTAAACAACTATAAGCCAGATTCAAATCACAAAGTTAAAAACGTTAAGGTTTGGAAGAAGAATGAAGATAACAAGTGTGGATTAGTGTTGTGAGATCAAAAAAAAAAAGACACTTGGTATATTGACAGCGGATGCTCCAGTCATATGAAAGGTGACAAAAGGAAGTTCCTATTACTCAAAGAAAATAAATCAGGGAATGTGACCTGTTATCCCCCACTTTTAGGGATAACTATAAGATCATGTCTCGAGGCCCACAGGTCCTAGACATGGAGTACCGAGAGTCGAATCAACTTTAGCATGGCCCTGGAGGGCCTACCTTTTCTTCATTTCAGCGCCTCTATCTTATCAACAACAACAACATCCATCACCATCATCTTGGTCTTGTGTCATAGATGGTTCTTTCTCCATGAGGTAATGAGTCTGGGTATCATGGTATGTGTCACTTTGATCATCAAAACCCTTGAATATGTGCATCTGATTCCTTTTATTTCTAAAAAATTATTGGATCTTATGCTTTCCCACTTGACCATGTCTGGGGGGATTGACAGGATGCCCTAGTAAGCTTGTGCCCATAGGTTTTGAGTTGCCATTGGGGAGGGCTTCTTAAAAGCCATCATCTGCTCCCATCATGACACCACCTTTTCATCTTC
Organism: Picea mariana; assembly: GCA_032191745.1. Classification (NCBI taxonomy): domain Eukaryota; kingdom Viridiplantae; phylum Streptophyta; class Pinopsida; order Pinales; family Pinaceae; genus Picea; species Picea mariana. Next base: position 4,940 of record JASDQU010301589.1, read on the forward strand.
CTTCCTGCCCATCTATCCCTTGCACTTTTCGAGCAATGGGTTGACCTATTTACAGGATTGCACCTTACCTTGTGGGAAGAAGGGGCTAAAGGCCCAGAAGGTAAAAGCAAGTTGGAAAAAGATAAAATATTAAGAATAAAACCTTAAGATGCTTCGTCCAAGGATCCCTGAGAAAGAAATAAAAGGATTCTCAACAAGAAACAAGAGGGATCCGTAAAAATAACAAAAAAAGATCTAGTCAGAGGATAGGGGGTCTCATCACGAGCAAACCTATTAGATCCATGGGTAGCAGTATGACATTACCACCATTTGGTTACCATGCCAGGGTAGTGACTCTTGGTTGAATGGTCAATGGAAAGGGGGTCTCATCATGAGCTATCCCTCTCATTTCTGCAAAAGTACTTGTGGGTAATGTTGCGACCACTGGTCACCATGCCAGAGCAATGTCCCCTGATTAGCCTCTTGAAGAGAAAACAATAAAGAATAAAAGAATAAAGGCATGGGCTTGGAAATATTTTCATCCAGGACAGGTGCAGCTCACCTTCTACAAAGGCACCCACAGGTAAAGCCTTGCATCCTCTTCTCCCACTGCACCCACTTTCCAGGACATCACTTGACAACCTCACCCACTTACATGGCTTCGATGAGCTCTCTTTCGAAAAATTTCCTTTTCCAATGGACACTAGTCCAATAGGATGCCCTGTCATTTTCCCCAAACTTGTATTGCAGGATCATGTAATGTCTTTGAGCTTTTAACTAATGTATTAGGGATTTTATGCACATGTTTAATAATATTGATGATGAGATTTGATTGACATTGCTATGATCTTTGTGACTCACAGCCCCATGGAGGTCCGAACTGATCATTATCCTAAATCTTCTCCTATAATAGGATTACCTAGTAAGATTGTGCCCGCAGGTTTTGGTTTTCCACTGGGGAGGGATTTTGAAAATCCATCGTCCACTCCCATCATGACACCACCTTTTAATATTGCTTCCCGCCCATATATCCCTTGCACTTTTTCGGGCAATGGGTTGACCTATTTACAGGATTGCACCTTACCTTGTGAGAATAAGGGGCTAAAGACCTAGAAGGTAAAAGCAAGATGGTAAAAGATAAAATCCTAAGAATAAAACCTCGAGTTTCTTTGCCTAGGGATCCGTGAGAAAGCAATAAAAGGATTCTCAGCAAGAAACAAGAGGGGCCCATAAAAATAACAAAACAAGACCTAGTCAGAGGATAGGGGGTCTCATCACAAGCCAACCTATTAGGTCCATGGGTACCTAGTAGTATGAAATTACCACCATATGGTTACCATGCCAGGGTAGCGACTCTTGGTTGCATGGACAAGGGAAAGGGGGTCTCATCACGAGCCAACCTTCTCATTTCTGCAAAAGCACTTGTGGGTAATGCTACCACCATTGGTCACCATGCCAGGGCAGTGTACCCTGATTAGCCTCTTGAATAAAAAGAAATAAAGAATAAAGAATAAAAGAATAAAGGAATGGGCTTGGAAAGATTTGCATCCAGGATAGGTGCAACTCATCTTCTACAAAGGCACCCATAAGTAAAGCCTTGCATCCTTTGCTCCCACTACACCCACTTGCCAGGACATCCCTTGACCACCTCACCCACTTACATGGCTCCGATGAGCTCTCTTCCGGAAACTTTCCTTTTCCAGTGGACACTAGCCCAATAGGATGCCCTGTCATTTTCCCCAAACTTATATTGTAGGCTCGTGTAATGTATTTGAGTTTTTAACTGATGTATTAGGGATTTTATGCACATGTTTAATAATATTGATGATGAGATGTGATTGAAATTTCTATGATCCCTGTGACTTATGATCCCATGGAGGGCATATCTTTTTATGTGCAGGATCATGCCTGACGGACAGGTACCATTTTGGATCGGTACACATGGGGAGATGATCAGTTTGGGCCTCCATGGGGCTGAAGAGCCCATCAGATGGATTGTGAGACCCCATTAGGAGACAAAGACATGATATAGATGGATCAGGGGGTTTGCACCGGAGAAGAGGAGGATGTTCCACCAGAGGCACCCTAATAGAGATTGACCTAGGGGTTTTGTGCCCTCTCTACTGGACCATTGGCCTTGGAAGGCCTAGGATGTCACCCTTGATGATAATGATGTCATCCAACCTCGTGGACATCTTGGGAGGCAGATTTGGAAGTATTGGCACATGTGGTAGGCTGGAGAAGCCCAAGGAGGGCTAACGTTTTTCTCCAAGATGTTGCATCTACCCTAGAAGGGGCTAACGTCTCCCTTAAATGGGCATGACGTCTCTCTTTATCTTGATTAGGGTTTAATTTTGAACATTTAATGTAAAACAATATGATTTTTAGTATATTGGCCTTGTCATCCTTTCCATGACCTAAAATGTAAAATTAGGTCATGGTATAGTATATATTGAGGGTTTTCACTCTCATTTTATGATCATCGTTCACTCACTCATTAGTGAGGTCTGAAATTAGCACTACACTTGGGTTCTTTGGCTGAAATTGTGAGGCGCACTTGTTGAAGGAAGGAATTTTGGATCTCTTTTTGGCATTTTTGGCATATTTCTTGATGGAAGGTGTTACAACTAGGGTTTGCTATGATTTTTCTTGGTGAAATGTAAGTGAATTTCTGCAAAAATTCTTAATTGAATGGTTGTATTGCTATTTCTTGAATTTATTATTATAAATTTGTTGAATAAACCCTAGGTGACAAGCACACATCATTGGTCCTTGTCTCATGCCCCCGTCAAGACTTTCCAGCCATTATCTGAAGAGAGAAAGAGCCTAGCCTTAGCTACACTCCTTCCCCATCTTCTCTTGCTAGCCGTTTTACTTTTCTAAGCTAAGAAGAAGGAGACACATTAGGGCCTAGTTAAACTACACCTTGATGAGCCGATTTTCTAGGGTTTGATGGTAAAGACTTTCCATAGCAACACATTGCCTTGTAAACCCTCTTGTATTAGCCTTAAGCCATTTTTAGAGCTAGCCATTTTTTCGATTAGCCTAAGGAAGGAGGATAGAGCACTAAGGCCTAGTTCCCCTACACGGAAGTGAGCCTCTCTCCCCTAGGGTTTTTGTCCTTGAGGTCTTGTTGTAGCAACACCTCAAGGTTTAATCCTCCAGTCCTTAGCCTTATTATCTTCCTTGATCCTTCAGCTCTTGCGTCCTCCCTTTGCCTCCATTAAACCTAGGAAATGCACTGATATAAGACCTAGCCTGTGAGTATTATGATCAAAACCACTCTCAATACTTTGAATGAAACCCTAACTATTCTAACCCTAGCCTAGGACTAACCCTACTAACAAAGTGTTGCCATCATCTTTTGCTACAATATCACTTGTGCAACTAACATTTTTTTTATGAGCAAATTGAATGGTTGTCTAAAGGAATTACTTGAATGAAGTGTTGATTATCACATTGAATGCCACGTTTTCTCAACATTTATTGAAGAAGTGATGTTTATTATCATTTCTATTTCATAAACATTGACTTCGTCAATATTTATTATTCAATTGCTTATATATATCAAATAGTCATTATTATATGAAGTACTAACCAAGTGAGGAAGCTTTCATATATTAGTTTCTTGTTGCTTTGTCTCAGGCAGGTGTATCTCTCTTTTTGGGTTATACTTTGTTATTGGTTGTTAGCTAGACTATCTGCTCAGTGGTGACTTATGAGGGGGGAAACTTATCTTTGTCTTATATTCCTTTGTCTTCTCAAAACCCCAGGTCACTGGGGATGTCTCCCCTAGGCCTTACCTCCCTAAATAGAAAGAACCATCCCATTGAGGTGGCATTGGGTGGGATTGGTTCCAGCTATGCCAGTTTGACTACTCTTCATCCATTTATTATCCTAACTACAAACTGCACGATAACATGACCTTTGGAAATGATTCTCCATGAAAGATCAGAGGTAAAGGTCTAGTAAGATTAAGTAATGGAATAAGAAAATCTCAAGATGTATTGTTTGTTCATGGTTTAAAGAATAATCTTCTTAGTGTCAGTCATATATGTGACAGAGGATGCGAAGTCACTTTCAATGCCAAGAATTGTAAAATAAAGACAGTAAACACATGAGAGTTGATTGCAAAAGGGGTTAGAACTGAAAACAATGTATATGTTCTGAAGGAAGATAAGGAGAAATGTCATTTAAGCAAACTTGATGAAAGTTGGTTATGGCACAGAAGGCTTGGACACCTGAATTTTGACCATATTGTCAAACTGAATAATGAAGGTGCTGTGAAAGACCTTCCAAGAATATCTAAGCCTAATAACTCTGTATGTGAATCTTGTTAAATGGGGAAGCTGACTCGTGCTCAAAGGTGTTGTGAAAGACCTTCCAAGAATATCTAAGCCTAATAACTCTGTATGTGAATCCTGTTAAATGGGGAAGCTGACTCGTGCTCAATTCAAATTGGAGAGTTTCACATATTCAGAGAAACCACTTCAAATTGTTCATATGGATCTATGTGGACCATCGTGAAAGGAAGGAATTGGAAGAGAACGTTACTTTATGCTAGTCATTGATGACTTCTCCAGACTTACATGGGTTTCCTTTCTAAGAGAAAAATCGGATGCATTTGAGAAGTTCAAAAAGTTTAATGCATTAGATGAGAATCAGACATGAAAAAAGTTAAAGGAAATTCTCTCAGACAGGGGAGGAGAATTTTTGTCAAGAGATTTCAAAGAATTTTGTGGCAGGCATGGAATTAAAAGAGAATATATTATTACAAGTACTCCTCAACAAAATGGAGTTCCTCATTGATTTTTATTTTGTTGGCCTAGGAACGAGTTCCCAAGTGTCATTCTTTGATTTCCTCAGTGATTGATAATCGGGTACTTAGATCTATGATTGATAGGGCATATCAGACCCCCTCGATCTTTTTGCCTTTAACCGTGGGGGGGTTCCGAGTTGGTGGTATTTCTCATGTGGTACCCCCATATGTGTCACCTTCTTTTCAACTCAGACCCCCCTCACTCATTACCACTTACTGCCTAACCCCCCCTCCGAGAAAACCACTAAACCACTCATACATACCACCTCCGCACTATGACGTCACACTCCACTACCCACTACAAATCACACTCCACTACCGTGATCTGCCTCCACCTCCACTACACTACCTACACGTCTCACCCACTTTAGCAGACCACCTCAGCAAGGACATGTGGAAGACCATTTCAACAAGTACACATGGAATAATCAAATGATGACAAGTGTCAAGAGGAAATTGGCTCATGCCATGTCAACAAGTGACGTAAGCAACCTACGTCATTCTGGGAGATTTACTTTGGAAGGTTCATCACCAACAAATGTCAAAATTCCTAAAGTCCCGAAGGATGAAGGTATGAAGTTTCTCTCAGCCATCTGATCCGAAGATCACTTCAGGTGCATTCTCAACCGTTGATCTAGTTCAGTGGAAGGACATTGGAAGTGTTAAGTGACAACAAGGGGTCTCCACCGCCTATGACTTATTCAGCAGGTGACCACTCTGGAGGAGAATGAAGAAACGATCATCCTAAAGTACCGAAGAGCCGAAGGAGCTGAGGACTGTCAATCTGTAGGAGGACACACGTCAACATATTGTGTACTCTAGGTGAATCGCTTCGGGAGAAAGCAAGCGTAGAGGAGTTGAATCTCCCGAAGGATGAAGTCCCGAAGTAAACGAGGACTGTTTATTTGAGGAGGACATGTGGAAGGAATATGTGGACTCCAGCTAAAAGGATTATGCGAGAGTGTGAAGGTTGAGAATTGAAATTGTTAAAGCCCGGAGTTATGAAGCAGATCTTGACCGTTGATCGAGAAAGGGGACACAGGACAGTTGATATAGTTGAAAGGTAAAATCCCCGAAGTAAAGGCAGAGTCATTGATTAAGGAGGATAGGTGTCTGTAGATCACCAACTCTAGAATATTTTTGTATGGAAGAAATGAGAGTTTAAGAATAGAAATTCCTGAAAACCGGACTCGCAGAGGAGATCCTGACCATAGATTCAGGGAGACAGGTGTCAATAGATCTTCCACTCTAGAATATTGTCATATCGGAAAAGCGAGATTTGAGATTTGAAACTCCCAAAGATCGGAAGGCCAGAATCAATCACAGTCATTGATTTAAGAAGGTTAGATCTGATCTGTCAGTTCAGGAGCACCATCAAGATCGTGAGATCGATGGTCCCATCGCATTGTGGGGATTGAAGTTGCACGAACTTTACAATGTTGAAGGCATGCCGAAATTGAAACCACGGTTTTGGAGAAAGGACATGTGGAGCTCTATAGTGAATTGCGGGGCAAAAAGCGGGTTGCCCTCAAAACCACCTTTGGATGCACCCGCAATTGCTTGGTCACATGATATCTTCACCCAAGGTCATATCAAGAAACAGAGCTAGCGTTCACTAGACCGAGATCGGGAAGCACCTTTTGAATAGGTGTTTGGTCATCGTTGGTGGTCATGTGAAGGAAGGGGATTAGAAGCCAAAGAAGCCAAAAATGACTGACTGTAACTACCAGAGAATATGAAGAGTTACGACTACCAGAGAAGCTAGAGAATCTCAGGATAATGCCCATTAATGATAAAATTATTTAGAATAACCACCAGGGAAGATGAAGAGTTCAATGATGATCATGCAGAGGACTCGATGTGAGAAAGACATGCAGAATAGAAAAGAGAGCGTTCTTTTTCGATAGTGATGCATGTGGGCAGGATGAGACAGAGTGCATAATCTGAAGGGGATATCCATGGCACAGTAAAGAGCATGTAGAGGCAGCACAGAGTATAAAAGGAAGAAGACAAGTTGAATGGTGGTGGTGTTGAGCACAGGAGGAAAAAGAGTAGAGCATAGAAGCTTAATGATGCAGAAACATAACAAAGTATAGAAGCTGAAGAAGGAAGAGGATACAAGGAGTTGTAATAGACCATATCATAGATAGAGAAAGTAAGTAAAGTTTTGTAAGATTCATTCAGGGTGATAGGGTGGTGTTAGGGAGGATTGTAGTCCTCTAAATTCTAGTTGGTGCTAGAAGATATTATGGGAGTTGGTGCTTCCATATAGTGGGTGCTAGAGAAACCTGGGAGTTGGTGCTTCCATCTAGTTGGTGCTAGAGAAATATGAGAGTTGGTGCTCTTTGAAATTTGTAGCTTGCTATCAGAGGTTGTAGCCTCATATTTGAGTTGGAGCTTAAATACTGTGATGTACATGAAAGTTGGAGCTTGATTGACATCCTAAGAAGAAGAGGTTTTCACCCTTATGGGTTTCCTCATGAAAATCAATGTCTCTATGTATTTTGTGTGATTGATCAAATATTGTATATCTATTCATGTTAAGTTATCAACAACACATTAAATAATAATCTAGAACGAATCACAAAATAAAGGAAAAGTTTCAAGCTTATATACATAATTGATTCACCCCCCCCCCTCAGTTATATTTCCAACAACAAGAGGTCTCAAGGATGATTCCCTAGGTTGTCTACCTCTATTACATACCTCACTCAGTGTCCCTACTAGATCAAGTTTCATAATTGATGCGTGTTATAGAACAAAAGACACCAAATGGTGAATAAATCTTTGTCATTATTGGAATCATCATACCAACCTAATGAATAGTTATATAAGGAAAATGACCTTAGGTAAAGGAAAAATAATAAAAAAATTTGCCCCCTAAAGGTTACATTTTATAATAAAGTGCTCAAATCCCAAAGAAATCATCTTTGCACAATTTCAACAAGATACATGCATCATAGATGTGGATGGGTCTAAGATATTTGTGTTTTCGACACAGAAAAATCCTTGATAGATGTGTCACACCCATGATAGATTGCTAGTTTTGAAAATGTGCATGACAGGTCATTAAAAGTCCTAATTCAACTAAGGAAACATCTAATTGTAGAGTTAAATCCTTTTTCTACCCCCTAGGAGGATTCAAAGAACCTTTGGAGTCTCTATATATAAGGCTTAGTGAATAAGTTATTATTGTTGGAGAAGTGCAAGGTTATGTTGCCCATATTGCAATGGTGATCTTGTGTTAGAAGAATCCCTATGATTCCCATTGGGAGAGAGAGAGAGAGAGATAATTTCTTCACCTTCATTAGAGGATTCACCATTCTCCTTAATCATCATTTAATGAGAAAAGAGAAGATGGAGTCTAGGATGACAAATTAATGAGGGAGGAAGTTTGAGGAATCATTCTACTCACAAGAATTAGTTTCCCACTATAAATTCACCTTCCCTTTATTAAGAGAATATAGTTATTTCTTGTATCCAGGTGGATACTGGTGCCACCCACATGTTCCACTAATTCAGAATGGTTCCACATCTTGCCATTTTTTCTACAGTTTTTTGAGTCCCAAACTT
>JASDQU010301593.1:0-13843 GCA_032191745.1 Picea mariana
CTGTATTAAATTCTAGGAATGAAGGTTGAGGTTAACTGAGTTTCATAGTTTAATTCATTCATATGCAATAATGAAGGAACCTGGGAATAATGGGTTCGAAAGGAATTGGGGGAGAAGGCGAGCTAGCCTCTATATGAATTTGCGTATGCACTAATTTCCCAAGTAGACGAACTCTACAAGATGATCTCGAGCTCGTCGATCCCTCAAGATTTCTTCCTTGCTATAGATTTCGAGTTTCGTAGGAGAAAGGCGTTTCCTTCAAACCATGTCTCTGCATGACCATGGGCCCAAGTCCGTGGGCTTAGCCAAAATATCGGACACGATTCAAGAGTGTAGCTCATGGGGCTTGTCGAGTCCCATATGAANACGGGATCTGAAACTTGTCGCTACGCCCATAAGGAGCTAAGCCTTCAAGATTTTGGACTTCGGGATAATTCGAATCTCTCAACCTCCACTTTTGTCGAAGGTAACCTATTAGAACGGTGAATGGGTGGTTTGACCGACAACTGGCAGTCCCATAACCATTACCACGGTGTCCACCCTTATCGTTAAACTCCTACTAGTTTGGACAGTGGGCATTTCCCTCTATCGCCGATCGTGACCACAGATCAATGACCAACGTTGGTTTGCGACTTCAGCCTTCGACGCTTCAGGAATTTTGCCGATAGGATAAGCTAAACATCCCCAGAGGTTTTCATACCGGAGTGATGTGGCATGTCGACGTTACCTTAGTTGACGTGGAACCATAGTAGATGTACCATGTGTCACCCTAATTCGTGACTTTCACAGGCCTTAGGTGCCAAATGGACCTTGACACTTGTCACTTGTTAATCGGGCCACATGTCATCCTTGTCTTCGGCCACATGTCTTCCTCCTGTATCATGGTCATTGGATCTAATGGTTGACGGGAGTTCGGAACTTCGGGACTCCGAAGTGTTTTGGGTGATGGACCTCACAAGCTAAAATAGTCGAAGGTTCAGACCTCCGAAGTTGCACAGATAAGATATATATATATATATATATATATATATATATATATATATATAAGTAATTATTTTATGTTGTAATTAATGTAATGCAAGTGGGTCCCCTCTAGAAATCCGGGACTACGGGATGTTTGAGAAATGGAAAGTGTGATGAAGAGCCGGAGTAATTGACAGGAAGATCCTCCCTCATACCAATGTTAAGTATAATGTTGGAGACTATTTAAACATGGGTGTGGTTTTCAAGGTTATAATATAATATATTATGATATGCCAAGGTTCATTAAAATAACCGCACGTGGATAAGGCCAACTCTTTTCCCTTTTTCTCTAAAATATTAAATAACATGTAATGTGTATAAGTGGGATCACCTCGGGGCTCCAAGAGATTTGAGTATAAAAGATGTGTTAGGGAGCTGGAGGAGTTGACCCGGAGAGCTCTCTGTCTCTCATTACAAATATTAAAGATAATATGGGGGACTTTACAAACTTGGGTGTGATTCTTCCAAAGAAGCATAAAATGTATATTTTAATGAGTTTATTATGAAATTTGTACGTGACTAAGTACCAACCCTTTTTCCTTTTTAAATTCAACATTAATGTGCAATCATGTTTAAGTATGGACCCTCCGGAAGTTCGGAGCTCTAAGAGTTCGGGGCTTCGGGACTCCGGACTTTTGGGGTATTAGAATGAATAAGCTGAAAGGGTTGAAGGCCTGGACCTACTTTCCCGCTTTCCAAGGTGGGACCCTCTCCGTAGCTCCGACGTTCAGGAGATATGGGGTATATTCATAAAATCCTGATGAGGAATCTTCGTCGAAGTCCAGAGACTTAGGAGTTTATTGAGCTTAATAAACCTATGTGCTCCTTTGATATATTTAATTATATTTTAATATAATTAAACCGAATTATATTATAATATGATTAATGAAAGAACTAGTGGGTAACATTTAATTAAATTAATAGGCCATTAAGAGCTAGATAAGCATCAACCTCTGGTTAGGCAAGTCTGTGTATGCTATGATGATGTGGCATGTCGGATGACAGGGAACCACGTGGATGCCATATGGTGGTGAGAGATTTTAGACGATAAAGGCCTAAAGAGATTTGAAGGACCATCACTTTTGGTCCAGATCTCGGATCTGGACGAATTTTATAGTCATTGGAAAAACCTCGTCAAATCGAAGACTATGTAATTCTAGTTACAGGGATTTGAGATGATTGAGAAAAGCCAAATTTTTATGCCCCATCCCTTAAAAGGATACCTAGGGGGTTGGGTGTGTGACAAAGTGGTATCAGAGCGGGAAACAACACTTGGCCTGCTTGGGTTCACGAAAGCGTCAAGTGATTTTCTTACTTAGAAAGCTTTAAGGGGGAGGGAACCCTACCCTACCCTCTCTAGTGGAACAAGACTCAAACACTAGGTCTAGATGGGTCGAAGAATAGTCATGGGACTAATTTACCAAGGCTAAGATGAGCCTGTTGGAAGTGTTTACTTCCACAAAGATATTATCTGCATAAGATCCTTGAAGAGAAGGAATTGTAGATTGAAATTTTGTCGGGAATTTACTCAAAAAAATAATCGAACCCTGTTGGATTGCAGCAGAAGAATCATATTGTTTCTTTTGGGGAATGATAACTACCCCTACAGGAGTGGGATTATGATGTAGGCGCTAATAGAAAGACTTGGATGTGAATGAACTAAATAGGTTGCAAGGTTGCCTACAAATGTGGGCTTATGAAGCCTTGGTAATTACAATTGTTGCTTAAATAAGAGATTAGGCCTTGTGAGTATATTTCCCCATGTATAGAAGCCTTATGGAAATATGTGAGGGCAACTTACCTGTACTGTCTTAATTGAAACCTGCTATTAGGATAACCACTTTTAGCAAAGTAAAAAGGAGCCCTATGGGATGAGAATAACCTTCATGAAAGAAGTGAAATGACATGAGCAAGTTCAAAAGCTTGTGGTTGTGCTAAATCATTGTAAAACCATATTAACTAAGGGTAGGTCTATGCATGAAAATGTAAGAGGTAAGTAAGAGGAACCCATCTGCATTGCAGACATGGGTAAAATGCTTGGAGCACGATGATATGCTAGAATACATATGGAAAAGATTGAAAATGCATATAACATGCGTATATACTTATTATAGTCTATTATTGGATGAAAAATATGGTTATGTCATAGATCATAGGATCAATAATGATATGATTATAGCAACATAAGTAAAGTACTAATCATTTTGATTGCATAGTACCTTGTGAAGATAAGGTAGAATGGTTAGTGAAATGTTAATCCCAAATATGGTAAAGGAAGTGTTGGGGCACTTCTAGATGACCAATGGGTTGGGTTGACATCCATAGGTGGATGGTAGCCATATATGTATGGTTGGGTATGCTCAAGTAGCAGTGAGAGGGAATTTAGAAAAAAATTCCCTGGATAAAAAGGTATGTTGACCAAGAATGGTTTGAGGCATGAAGAGAAGCTAGATTGGTTGTCTTGTTTCCTTGGGCATTGTTGAAATTGCCCACACTGTATCTCTGGGTTGTGGAATTATTTTATAGTAGCTGAGGTGAGAGCGTTTTCTTGCTAATTGTTGTCGTGTAGAAAGGGAAACATAATGATGAATATGTTTGCGAGACTTGCCATGTGAATGATTGTAAGCTGTCAACAGAGAAGGCAACATAGTGTCGAGTATTCCCATGAGGCTTGTCGTAAGGATGGTTGTAGGATCTCTGGGAGGAAGGATACATAATTTTAAATGTCCACATTTATGAATGGCATGGAAAAGAGTGCAAGTAGCGAACTTGCATGCTGAACATCTATATATGTTTGTATATGCTTGAGTTCATGGATTGAATGCATTAAAAGGTTGTTTGATATGAAGACTGATATTAAGACTCAATATATATGAATGAATGATATCAAATGTGCAAGTGATCCACGTGTATGACGTATGAGTATATGTATACTAAAGGCACGATGTGATTGCCCGAATGAGTGAAATGTAAGGCCGAAATTGCACTTGCCAAGATAGAATGAATACCATGGATGCATGGCTGACTCTATTATGAAGAGTCATGACTATTTTGCTTTAAACAATAGCTTGAGGGGGGTGCGTGTCGTCTCCTCAAGAAAATATAGTATAAATTGATGAAAGAATAAATGAGTAGGGATGCTTCATTGTCATGATAAAAGGAAACTTGATCTGGATTTTGAAGGCTAGATGTAAATGGTCATAAACAATCATGAACTAACTAAATTTTAGTAGATACAGAAAAGAAACTATAAGTGTGCATGTAGTAGACACATGGTATGCTGAAGCATATAGAAAGAACAATGTACATAAAAGCACAATGAGATGATGTGCATATGTAATTCAGAACACAATTTTATATTTCTTATAGAATACTTGGTAATAAAATGAAATGGTAAAGCCAAAGTTGACTCAAGGTTGAGGCCATCAAAGATAGTGATGGATATGCAATACAAAAATTGCATGCTGAAGGAGTTCCCTATGGAGGGATTGTGTAAAGACTCTGTCAAGAGAACATAGTCACAACCTTAATGATTGTTGAGAATCGAGCAGTGGGATGCAAGTCCATATATATAAGAATCCTGGATTACATTCTAAAACATAATGTATGAGTGAAAGACTAACAAATGAATATTGAATATTCTGATAACTAAATGGTAATGTGCAGAGTGCACAGGTTCATAATTCATTGTGAACAAAAAGTTAGTTGTTGTATCATGTTGATTTATCCAAGAAGGTTAAGGTGAACCTAACCAAGACTACTCAAGGAAAATATCATGGAGATCCCAATAGGGAGTAGATTGCAGAAGCAAGGAAGGAGAAAAGGAGGAATACTTTTCCCACCTTAAAACTCTGAATTGTTTAACAGAGTTGTAAGCCTTAAAAGAGCGGTTGTGGAAACAAGCACAACTGGTGAAAGGAAAATGAACAAACATGTATAAAATTGGTTAAATCCATGGATGGGTAAAGGCAGTGAGGCCTTATGATAGTTCACTCAAGCTTAGACCACGTAGAAGGAGTTGGAAAGAGGGGAGAGTCCCTTAACTCTTTTTATTGTTGTTTATTATGTTTTTATGGGATGGGAAGATGATATGTTGTTGGGTGTGAGTGTTTTAGCATGACATGCTAATAACTATGTGACTGTAGAGACAACTAGAAGTTTGATTTTGTTTACACAATGAAAACATTAAGGGTAATGTGGTAGAGTGCATAGAGACATGTTGGGGAATATATGAAAATGTTCTATTGATTTAAATTCTATGATACATGCATTTTTATTTTATATGATGACTAATATATTTGTGATATATGTCATGTGTAGAAAGAAATTGAAACTGTTGGAAAAGACAATTACCAATGATGGAAAAACCTCAAGCAAAGGATGAATACGAGAAGGTTGTTGTTGAAATTTTATGAAGGGACTTTAAAAGTCCCCATAAAGAACCTCTGATGAGGTAATATCAGAGAGGGTGTTGTCAGCCAAAACATGTATAAAAGTGTTCAAACCTATGTGGCATAAGGTGTGAAGGGATTGGGTAAGAATCCCTTCTAAAGATAATTTATTATTTTAATGATATGTGATTGAATTTGAGTGGTTATTGGATGCCATTGATACCCAAGTAGGGTATGATTCAAGAAAAGAACCTGAAGAATAGAGAAAGGGATATCTAGTAGTCAAGGATGATTGGAATCTTTGCAAGAAAATTCATGAATCGATAGTGTCATGGGTACATTGACCCATCAAGAGTGATTGGGAACAAAAGTGCTCATAGGCAACACATTAAATTGAATGCATTGAGGAAATTCATGCTTGCATAAGAGGGCAGATAATAAACTACCCATTAAGGAAGGAGGACCTTCCAATACTCGACCTAAATTGTAAAGTGTTAAAGAAAGGAAATGGGTGGCCATGAGTATTGGCACCACTAGTTATTAGTAAGGAAAGAAGTGTTTAGATGCAACCATATGAAACTTGGGTTTTGTATTATAATATGTTAAATTGAGCACATGATCAACTCGTAGCAGGAAGCACAGTCCCGCTGCAATAATGAATGAGAATAAATGAGCTATCTGGTGAGGAGGTTGGTTGAGCCCCGACACACCATGGAAAAGTGCCTGTCATAAAGTGTGGCAAACTTGAAATCAATACAAGGGTGCATTGGGTATGAATGTGGCCATGAACATTGGCACATTCATTAAATTCATTTAATATTTGAATTACATTTGGAAAATTTGGAATGATGAAAGGATGCATGTGTAAAGAATGATATTTTCCTTTTGATTTGTACCATTGAATAGATGAAAATGACTTGGACTGCTAGCATGCATAGTTTTGAAAATATAATGTGCATGAGAACTAACAATTTGTTTGGCTAAGGAATGTTGAAATTGTAGGAAGGAAAGGGTCTTGAATATGGCAGTGTTGTAATCCCATAAGGAAGACCAATTGCCTGCTGAGCCAAACTGCAAGGAACGAAAGAAAGGGTCTTGGACATGGCAGTGTTGTAAGCCCATAAGGAAGACCAATTGTCTGCTGAGCCAAACTGCTATGGGAAGGAAATCCCCATACTTGTGAATCTGGTACCTGTGCGAAACAGATTTGAAAATGAATGTGGAATTTGGAAGTATGTGGGTGATAGAGTTGCAAGAAAATTCTGAATTTGAAATTGATGATAATATCTCATAATTTTTGTATACATGTGATACAGGTGAGACAAAAAATATCTATCTAGGGAGGACAGATGAGGACTTTCAAAGTTGGAAAGCATGAAAAAGGCTATTGTTGAGACATGAGAACCCTATGGTAAGCCATAATCACCCTAGAATATGTTGTGTTGTGGTAACACAAGCTAGAGGGACGCCTCGACAGAGCAAGTCAGAGGGATGCCTCGACTGTAAGGCTCAATGAAGTTGTTAGAACTCTTCTTGTGCGAGAAAGCCTTGGCAAGGCAAGATGGATCGCCCAAGGGACTGTATAGCAAAGACGGGGATGCTTGAGCATGGGCTTGGAGGGTGAGTGAACGCAAGGAAGAGGAGACTTTGATAATTCTTGAAAACCATTGATTGGGATCATGCACCCAATGGGTATGTCAAGGAAAGCAGTGGGCCAATTTAGCGAGACATCCATATGGATGTAGCTCCCTAAACTACATAGATAAGTATTGTGCTGGATTATGAAAACTTTCCTCTTGAATTTTGACCAACAGTAAGATGTTTTTGCATGAATTATGATTAATATGCTTATTGTTTGAAATCATTGTAGGCATGTGACAAAGTCCAAGAGTCTGGAAAATACCCGACCAAGAAAGAGGAACAACATTGTTGAAGCAGCTAAAAGAAGAATACATGACTGGTGTTGATGAGATACAAAGAACACCGAGGACAATGTTCCTTTAAGGGGGAGGGGATTGCAATACCCTTGTTTCCCCGAGCTTGTAAATGTAACTATATTTTGCTAAAACGGTAGTGTAAATATTTATGCTACTAATACAAAAAGGAAAATGTTGGACAACTGATGAGGGGTATTGCCTATACAGATCATGATGCTATGAGAGGGAAACAATGAGGAAATCTCCCTTGCCAATTTAAAATTTAAGAAAAATCCAGATTGCCCATTTTCTAGAATTATGTTTAATGGAGGAAGTTGGTAGTTGAAATACCACATTTATGAACAAGGAGTTTTGTACCAGAACTGCCTTTTCTCAAAAGAAAGCATGGGTAGAAAAGTACCCATCTATAGGATGTTGGATTGACCCACGAATTGGGGGATTTGACCCACAAAATCTTGTTGAAGAAGGCATGAATTGAAGGTAAAATCACAAGTAGAGAATAGGAAAAAAAAGAGAGTCAGTCGGGGAGCGATTTTCTGAGTAGAGAAGAGTGTGAGAAACCTCTCTGTGTGAGAAACCTCTTTGGTTGTTAGAAAACAAAGAGGATGTAGAGGAATGGGTCTCGTGATCATTTTCTGAGGAAGGAAAGCATGTATAACTCTCTGGTTCTGAGAAGAATTGGAAATCAAACCTATTATGGGTACAGGAATTTGCTGGGAAGCATTTCCAATTCAAGATGATAAATAGGGTTGCAGAGAAGATGAGTGATTGAGGAAGCACTCATTGTAGACCCCCTTGCTTGGTGGAGAGAAAATCGATCTGCCAAAGTTCTTGTGGGAAAAGGAGAGTAACATTTGTCCCTTGTTGTTGTTGAGAAAAAGAAGAACCTCTCCCTTGTGGCATTATGATCTAGCTAGGGGGTGGCTAGTGGTAAATTTGTTCAAGAGTTGTTGTACCTATGGTCGGGTGGAAAAGGGCACCCCTTTCAACAATTGCAATATCTTCAGGTTCTAGATAAGTCTATTTTGCCAAAATCTCTACACTTTTAATCTCATAGATAATTATAGACTGTGCTTTTAGAGCAATAATTGAGTTCAGTTTTCT
The DNA here is from genome assembly GCA_032191745.1 of Picea mariana. NCBI lineage: Eukaryota > Viridiplantae > Streptophyta > Pinopsida > Pinales > Pinaceae > Picea > Picea mariana. The sequence goes on from JASDQU010301593.1 coordinate 8,456, forward strand.
GTTAAAAAGTTCCTTGAGAATTTAAGTATGAAGGTGTAAATTTTACAACTAAATTTCTATGTGGGTGAACAACTTCACCATGTGACTTCCTTTACTAAATTCCGGGAATGAATGTTGAGGTTAATTGAGTTTCACAATTTAATTCATTCATATGCGATAATGAAGGAACTTGGGAATAATGGGTTCGAAAGGAATTGGGGGAGAAGGCGAGCTAGCCTCTGTTTAAATTTGTGTATGCGTTAATTTCCCAAATAGACGAACTCGACAGGATGATCCTGAGCTTGTCAATCCCTCAAGATTTCTTCCCTGCTATAGATTTCGTGTTTCGTAGGAGAAAGTCATTTCCTTCAAACCATGTCTCTGTGTGACCATGTGCCTAAGTCCGTGGGCCTAACCAAAACTCGGGCATGATTCGAGAACGTAGCTCGCAGGGCTTGTCAAGTCCCATAATCTGGAACCTGTCGCTACGCCCAAAAGGATCTAAGCCTCTGGTCTTTGGGACTTTAGGATATTTGGAATCTCACAACCTCCACCTTTGTTGAAGGTAACCTGTTGGAATGGTGACTGGACAGTTTGACCAACAATTGGCAGTCTTGTAACCATTACCACGGTGTCCACCCTTATCGTTAAACGCCTACCGGTTTGGACCGTGGGAATTTCCCTCTATTGTCGATCATGACCACAAATCAACAGCCAGCGTCGGTTCGTGACTCTGGCCTTCGACGCTTCGGGCATTTTGTCGATAGGAGAAGTTGAACATCCCCAGAGGTTGTCATCCCGGAGTGACGTGGACCCATAGTAGGTGTGCCACATGTCACCCTGATTCGTGACTTTCACAGGCCTTAGGTGTCAAATGAACCTTGACACTTGTCACCTGTTAATTGAGCCACGTGTCATCCTTGTCTTCAACCACGTGTCTTCCTTCTGGATCATGGCCACTGGATCTAATGGTTGATGGGAGTTTGGAACTTTGGGACTCTGGAGTGTTTTGGGTGATGGACCTCATGAGCTAAAATAGCCGAAGGTCCAAACCTCCGAAGTTGCATAGATAAGATATATATAAGTAATTATTTTATGTTGTGATTAATGTAATACAAGTGGGTACCCTATGAAACTATGGGACTCCAGGATGTTTGAGAAATGGAGAGTGTGATGAAGAGTTGGAGTAATTGACCTGGAGATCCTCCCTCATACCAATGTTAAGTATAATGTTGGAGACTATTTAAACCCGAGTGCGATTTTCAAGGTTATAATATAATATATTATGATATGCCAAGGTTCATTAAAATAGTCACATGTGGATAAGGCCAACTCTTTTCCTTTTTTCTCTAAAATATTAAATAACGTGTAACGTGTACATGTGGGGATCACCTCAAGGCTTCGGGACTCCGAGGCTCTAGGAGATTTGAGTATAAAAGATGTGTTAGGGAGCTGGAGGAGTTGACCCAGAGAGCACTCTCTCTCTCTCTCTCATTGAAAATATTAAAGATAGTATGGGGGAATTTATAAACCTAGGCGTGATTCTTCCAAAGAAGCGTAAAATGTATATTTTAATGAGTTTATTATGAAATTTGTACGTGACTAAGTACCAACCCTTTTTCCTTTTTAAATTCAATATTAATGCGAAATCATGTGTAAGTATGGACCCTCTGGAAGTTCGGAGCTCCGAGAGTCCGGGGCTTAAGGACTCCAAACGTTTGGGGTAGTAGAATGAATAAGCTGAAAGTGTCGAAGACTCGGACCTACCTTTGTTCTTTCCAAGGGGGGACCCTCTCCGTAGCTTCGACTTTCGGGAGATTTGGGGTATATTCATAAAATCCTGATGAGGAATCTTCGTCGAAGTCCTAAGACTTAGGAGTTTTTGAGCTTAATAATCCTAAGTCCTCCTTTGATATATACAATTATATTTTAATATAATTAAACGTAATTATATTTAATATAATTAAACACAATTATATTATAATATGATTAGTGAAAGAACTAGTTGGTAACGTTTAATTAAATTAATAGGTCATTAAGAGCTAGACCAGCGTCAACCTCTGGTTAGGCAAGTCTGTGTATGATATGATGATGTGGCATGCCGGATGACAAGGAACCATATGGATGCCGCATGGCGGTGAGAGATTTTAGACGATAAAGGCCTAAATAGCTTTGAAGGACCATCACTTTCGGTCCAGATCTCAGAATTGGACAAATTTTATTGTCATTGGAAAACCCTCATCGAATTAAAGGCGATGTAATCCTAGTTATAGAGATTTGAGATGATTGAGAAAATAATTTTTTTTATGCCCCATCCCTTAAAAGGATACCTAGGGGGTTGGGTGTGTGACAAATTGGACAAACTCCTCTAAAATTATGAGAACAAAATGATCAAAGATATGGATTAATGGGATTTGAAGAGGAGTGTGTCACCACTGCCTAAAAACCTTGAATTAGACCTAGTGTCATAGCATGAAGTAGAAACTCCTAACTAAGAGAGCCTCCTAAATAAAAACTAAAAAAAAAGGAAAAACAATGAGGGCCCTTTCAAACTAAAACTCGAAAAGAAAAGAAAAAGAGGAATCAAGCCAAGAAGAGCCTTGAAGCAAATGGTAAAGAGGATATCCTCAATTTTGAGACAATTTGTAAATATGTGAAGAAAAGAAAGTCCAAAAAACAAAATCTACAACCAAGTTGATATATAGTGACAAGGATAGTTCTTACACTTGTGATCAAGGTATGTATATTGCTATTGTTCACTCAATGTAATCTACTTCCTCTAGTTTGATAAGTGGTTCTTTCATAGTTTTTTCTTAGTTTAGTTTTATTCATTGTTCAACGATATGTATTGTTTTGATGGTATTGGCAAGAATACAACAAATCACCTTCATCAAAGGGGGGAAACTGAGAGTTCACTAATAACCCCTACTCGTAACAAAGGAATTACTAGTTGCCTTCATTCATCCTCTTGCAATGATGTTGCAAAATTGTCTTCCAGAGTGGTTTGTTTTCTTGTGCCATGCACGTAGGTTATATTGTGTGCCAAAATCTAAATAGCGTTGTTTAATTTTTAAGGTTTTCAAACAATGTTATTAAGGTTATCGAGTTGGTGTTATTAAGGTTTTTGACCATTGTTATCCAAATGACGGTGTTATCAATAACAAACCATTGTTTGACTTGAATCCAACAATTCGCTCTCTACAGTGCAACAATGAGAATGATAGTTATCCCAAAATGTCCCATTCATAGATCCAAAGGTAAGCCTCAATTGAACTTTCATTTGTTTTATATTATTAAGTATTAATGGTTCGTCTTTGCCACAATTATGTGCTTTTGATATTTTTTTATTGGTGTCATTAAGTTCACATTTGTCTTATTAAATATGATGGAGTTTTAAATTTAAGGTTAGCATTATTATTTTTTTAAGGTCACAGCCAAGCTAGACACCAAATTGGTGCATGATACCCCCTCCGCCCAACGATTTTACTGGTAAATTCTACGGAGGTATACAAACCCTACCCCCCTCTGGATTTGAATAAGTGACCTCTGAGGAGGAAACACATGTTCTTAACCAATATAATGACAATGTTATTTGTAACACCACTTTTTCGGTTAACAAACTTCGTGGAAATATAACACCACTCTCGGATTATAAAACAACATGCATTCAAGAAAATGAAACACATTTAAACTCAAAGTAAGTCATATAAATTATTGCTATCATAATTTTAAGAATGGCATTAACCATAATTCATCTGCACAACATAATACATGATAAAATATAAGCATCACAGGCATGCAAAACATAACATTTAACATAAGCTGATACTTATCTTGAAACTGAGGTAATTCCACCAACCAGGTGCTGGCCTTCCACGAACCTCCTAGCCTTAGACTGCACTGCTCATCAGCTCAGCAGTAGGTCACCCCCGAGCTGGGACTAAGCTCCACCCCAAGGCAAGGAATCCTAGGCTAAGTTGAGGTTACAGGGAAAACACACAGTCACGAGGAAGGAATTCTCTCCCAGGAACCACTCATGCTCACTGCCCACAGACTCTCCTTCCCCACATGCCTGTTCCACCCTAGGAGTATGCACCTTCTTTGTCACCTAGACAGTCCTTTGACTGCTAACCTCCCTTGCCTTGGGTTACAGCAACAGACCGGACCGGAAGTCTCCGAGCTCTATGGCAGCTACAGGGTTCCTTCCAGGAGTTCTCTCCTTCCTCTGTGCACTCTCTCACCTGGAGAGAGTCACTCACAGGCCAAACAACTTGTTCTTCCAATTCAACCACCTCTCTCTCTTGGAGAGAGTGTTGCACAAACTAGCCAACAAGCCCCACACAGTCCAGCACTGCGTGGCCACAACAGCCGACGGGAAAACAGACACGGGCTTTCCAACAGGTTCAACAATGGCGAATGGACTCACGGATATGGCTTCGAACAAGACTCCACGCATAGGCTCGATACTCAGACAGAGGATGTTTTGGCTTTCCAGAATCAACACACAGGCTTCTGGATCAGTGGATGTATGGGGTATCTCTTGCAGAGGTCGGTTGGGATGTCTCGTTTAGAAAATCAGGAAGAATGGAGAAAAAAATCCCTCTCACGGCTCATCTTGGCCGTTTATTTGCATGCACCAGGGTTGACACTTGTCACCCTTGGAACTGCATGCATTCCATCAACATGCATCCGCTTTGCACGTTTTCCCCTTGCCAGGAACTTAGGATAAACAACATAAAATGCACATGTTCTTTGGAATAATAATAAAATATTATTCCCAAGGCTCAAGCCCCCTAGGCTTAACACTTAGCCCATTTTCCCACCTTCCAACCCTTAATCCCTTGCCCTCTCTATGGATGCTCAGTCCCCCATCACTCATTCATCGTGTCAGCCTGCACGCGGAAGTGTTTATATTTTATTAATGTGTTGCATACATATAAGTACAAAATCAGGTCCATGGCCTACAACCCCTTAGGCTCTCTCTTTGGCCTAATAATCACATAAGCCCATCGACTTATACAAACTTGGCTCACTAGCCTATAACACATATTTACAATTCATTTCATACATCAGACTTATAAAGGGCTCGGCATTGGGGACACTACAATTCCCCTCCCCTTATTTATGCACTGTCCTCAGTGCAACCTTACACTATCTCTGCAAGCTTTTTCAAAATTTTCAAAAAGATGCGGCTACTCTACCCGCATAACCTCTTCATGCTCCCATGTCACATCCTCAGGACCGTACCAGGTCCACTGGACCTTTACAATCTCTATGGCTTGATTCTAGAGCTGTTTTCTTTTCCTGTCCAATATGTGCATAGGATGCACTTGCAGGACGCCTTTTGGTTCCACCTGAATCACATTCCAATCGATAACATGATTAGCATCAGGTATATATCTCTTAAGC
>JASDQU010301598.1:2422-13842 GCA_032191745.1 Picea mariana
TGATTCTTCGATTTCTTCTCCCAATCCTATGAGTGCATTCACTGTTTCATCAAATCTTAAGAAGTAGGCTGCAATATTATCATATTCCTTCATTTTTAGTTGTTTGAACTAACCTCTGTAAGTTAGAAGTTTTGTTGCTTTGACTTTTGTATCTCCTTCATAAATATTTCGAAGCTTGTCCCAAATCTCTTTGGCGGATTTACAATGTGCAACTTTGGTGAATATTGTTTCACTGAATCCATTCAAAAGTGCATTTGTAGCTTTGAAATTATTATGACCAAGTTTCATTGCTTTGTCATTTATTGGTGGAACTGTTGGTACTGTGTATCCATCTACAACTGATTTCCAAATTTCAAACCCCTGTGCTTGTATATATGTCTTCATCCTTATGCTCCAAAAAGCATACTTCTGTCCATCAAAGTGTTGTATTCCATTTTTATATGAGTTGGTACTCTCCATGATCTACCTTTCAGTGGTTAAACTGATTTCTGAAGGAACCTGCTCTGATACCAATTGTTGGATTACTGAGAGGGGGGGTGAATCACTAATAGTGTAATTATAATCTTGTTTCTCCAAATAATCCAAGTGTTATATCAATGTAGAATTATTATCCAATAATAAGAAATGAACAATCACACACATACACAGTACACCAGTGTTTTACGTGGAAACCCAAATCAGGAGAAAACCTCAAAATGTTTTTTCTTATATGTCTTGAAGAATTACATTCATTGGAAGCACCAACTTCCTTTGTTTTCCAGCTACAACTGGAAGGAGGCTCCAACCCCCTAGTTTCTCAGATACAACCTAAGGGAAGCTCCAACTCCCCAATTCTCTGGATACAACCAGAAGGAGGATACAACCCTCTATGTTCTTCGGCTACAACTAGAAGGTGGCTACAACCACCTGTCCTTGCCCCGTCCAACCGCCCTGAAGTAGAAGTAAAATGATGGAACCACTGTCACACTATCACTGTGAGATATACCGTTGTAAACCTATACCAATCAATCTATACCAAACAACCTGTACCAATAATCTGAACCATGCATCAACCTGTACCTCAACCTTTAATGAACTTGTACCATAAACAAGTGCATCAACCATGCACCAACATGTACCAACCAACCTGTAATCAACCTGTAGCATAAACAAGTGCAACCAACCATCTACCAAGTATGTACCAATCATGTGTCAAGTGTTCATCAACTATGACTCATCAATATGTACCAACATCATCAACTATATACCTCATGTATGTGCCAACTCATCAACTACTTGTCTCAACCATGTACCCAACTTGTACCTCAACCAAAATCCCTCATCAATTCCATCATCTAAATGTGATTTGTAACTCTATAATGGACCTGGGTTATATGATCACATACTTTCAAATCTTCCTTAACTTTAACAACAAGAGACTAGCATTTTCATCAAACGTTTCTTTAGTCTCACAAGACTAGTTTTGGATTAGTCAACAACCCTAACTTTAAATAATCATAAATAATGAATAAAGATATGAAACTAATACACAATGTTATTCAATGTGTTTAATTCAATTCCTCCAGGTCTCACTACTTGGAACCTCTCAGAAAATGAGTTATAGCAAAAATGGCACACCTTGTTGAATTCTGGCTTATTCTAGAGAGCAACCTTGTAAAGCGTGGCCCGCACAAAATATTTTTTAAATCAATCTGAAAAGGTTACACAACATACTAAATACTATACTCTAACCAACACATTTGGTCTCACTAAATTTGGATCAGTTATGAAGAATTTATGACGTTTTTACTCGAAACCCCTGTTTTTTACTAGTTTCAGGACTAGCCACAAACCCTATTTTCTACGGAGTGTAACTCCAAAAATAGAACGACCCACAAGCTTAATTTTTTACCAAAAATAATTGGATATGTTTCCTCAATGGAATATCAATTTCATGGTCTGAATCATTCTAGAAAAAATAATTATTTCGAAAATGGTGAGATGACCTGAAAAAAGCATACCTTAGAAAGCATCATCAAAAGAATTTATCCCTCCTTGAATTTCGGCCTTATTTTCTTCACTTTCCTCATAAATTCGGCTTAGATATCCTTTGGTTACCTCAGACACCTATAGCTATTCAATATTCTCAAGTGTGTTTCAAATGAGAGAGCCTTGCCTCTTATTTATACTCTCCAAGTAGCTTCCTTAAAAACATCTTCTAGGTCACTTTGCCCACTTTCCTTATTTTAGGGTTAACCCACTTTTAATTTCCCCATTAAATTTATTATTTAAATAATTTATTTTATATTCACTTTGACTTAAAGTACACTCATCACTTAACTTTATTATTTACCTTCTAAAATCTCTTAAACCACTTTGACTACTTTGACCTTTTGGGGCTTCAAGCCAACATATGAGGGTCCTCCAACTTCGTAAGGCCATAAATCTCAAACTGTGAGGAGTTATGTGACGTTACACATACCACCATAAATGGCATGACATGTACTATCTATATAGAATATTATTACCTGAAAATATATCAAAACTCATATCGTTATCCATCAAACAAACTTGGGTCCATTACCCAAACCTGGGTTCTTCAACTTCACATGGCCATAACACTCTAACAATGAGGAGTTATGTGACGTTCCACATACCACCGGAAATGGGGTGATAAGAACTATGCATATAGGATAGTTTCAGTGACAAATTCACTATCCTTCATCTCATTATTCAACCATTAAGCATGGGTTTTCTCACTCCGCAAAGCATCTTCCTATGAGGATTTTCACCATAAGGGGACCACTTTGGAGTTCATCCAATTTTACTTCTTATCAACCATGACAAGACAATAATGAGTCATCTTTACATCAAAAAATCTTGGGTCCATTACCCAAACCTTGTGCTACGGGGCTTTCTTCAAGGGTTGACATCAATGACAACCAACCTTAATCAACAAGGACCTAGAGGTAGGTAAATCATATCACGGTATACTTCAATCAAGAATTATTGTATGACAACGGTGTGATTAACATGGAATAAAAATTCTAGACTTCCCTGCGTGCATGGGGGAAGGGGGGAAGCACTGACAGGAGGTGGAAAAATGGACGAAGATATGGATAAGGGAAATAAGAAGGAGGCCATGGACCCAATCATGATGGAGGAAGACTAGATAAAGAAGATAGTGGTAGAATATGGAAAGACACGTTGTGGAGCACCCTACCAATATAAGATGAATAACAAGAAGAGAGATATAGCTGACAAGTAGGTCTTGGAAAACGATGAATAAGAGGTAGAGGATCTTTGGGATGTGGAGAAGATTGAGGAAATCTTGTGCGCAGCATATGAAAGGAAAATAGGAGGTCCAAGGTTAGGGGAAAAGGCAGATTTCCAATCCAAATCATCGTTAATGTGGAACCTATAACCCCATGTGCACCTAGTACACCACAAAGAACACCAACGTTTAGACAACCTAATTTTAGTGGAAGAAGAAAAATAGGACAAGGATCCAATCAAGGAGTGTCAATTGGAGGAGTCAGTTCAAGAAGTAATAATCAATTGTCTACACTGCATGGAGGTAGTAGTTTAACACAATTCAAAATGGGAGGACATGATCCCATGATCAGATTACCGGAATTTTTGGGAGAGGCATCAGAGGACCCTGAAAAACACTTATTCATATGTGAGAGGATCTGGGAAGCAAAGCAGATCACAGATGAGGATACAAAACTCATGCAGTTAGTTATCATGCTAAGAGACTGCGCACTAGACTAGTACATGAGCGTAGATGTAAACAATCCACCATGAGTAACAAGGACTATGCAGACGTGAAAAAAATACTAATAAACAAATTTCAGAAGCCCAACTCATAAGATTAGTATATGAACGAAATGATTTAAATCATGAAAAAATCAAGTGAGTCTGTTTGGGAGATTGATTAGAGGTTTAAACATTTGAAAGGTAAGTTGAAGTATGCAATTACTGACATGCAACATATGAACTTATTTGTGAACTCATTGTTACCACATTTGAAATACCCATTAACACAACAAAAGTTCCAAACTCAGGCAGAGGCTCTATAGGAATCCTTACAAATGGAAGAGAACCAATATCAGAAGACAGATCCAAAAATAGAGGAGATGAAGGAGGATCTAAAGAATCTAACTGTTAACACTGAGAAACACCCTCAGACTGCTAGAGGATAATCCCAATACCCATTTGATTTAAATGATTAAAACAAGTTATGCTTGGTGGATCAGCAAGAGAAGAGTAAAAGGGAGGGCATCTGACTGCTTACAAATACATTATATTGGGCATGGAGTCATAACATTTTGCAGATCACAGGAAATCAGGTTGCCTACCAGAGAAAAGGATTAAGTAAAGATGGGTAGAAGAATATAAGATAAACAAAAAGAATAATATCCACATAACATATATCATTTCTGTAAGATACATTAAAGAGTTCTTGAACAATAATCAATGATTAACAGGAAATTACCACAAATCCTTTGCAGCTCATGAATCCATTAACCAAAAGAAGCTTTTGATCTTCAAAATATGTAAATATTACTCAAGAAAGATCATAGGAAATAATGGAAACAAGAGAAAAACAGCTTGGTATCACAACTTTCATGAATCTCTAATGGCATAAATGCCTACAACACATTCCCTCATACTTACAAATGATAAACTCAACTGCTCCTCTAGCTCTCTCCTCTCTTGGATCATGAATCCAACCCTTTTCTCATCAAAAACCCTTTCATTTATAGTGAATAATCTATATCTACCCTAAGGAGGTCAAAACCAAGGAGTTACATAGGATCATCCTCCATTTCGAAGTCTTGTTACAAAAGATTCCAACAAAACCTAACAAATTCCTTTTGGGGGGGATTTTGTCTATAATGATAAATTCCTTTTGAAACGGGTCATTCTAATTGATCTGGAGATGGAACACATGTCCCTCATGTCCAAATAACTCATAGGAGACCATTTGAACCTTCCTTGATAGGTGGAAACCTCCAAACAAGATGAATATCCAACAACTATACAAAAGAGAGAGTTTGCATCGCCAATTTGTAGTGCACTGGTGTTTTAATTATATCTCTCGAATGCCAAATTGGGTTAGGCTGAAATTTGGTCAGCAATTCAATTCCATTGTCATGCTCCTCCACAAAAAAATTCATAAAAAACCCACATCACCATTTTGGCGTTATGATCAAATCTTTAGAAGCAGCTGCTATAGGAAATGAGTTCGTAGTGCCCTTGTCTGTCGGTTCGTAGTGCCAGTTCGCAGCGCCAATTTCAATAATTTTACCAAAACCCCTCCTCAGACTTTCAAAATGGAATGAAAAACTTCATAGATTACATGGTATCTCTAAGGCTGTTGTGGATGTTGAAAAGTCTGAACGTGAGTTCCTGCAACCTATCCAAGCTACAACCCTCTCTTTCCTCTAGTTCACAACGCCTGTACTAGTTCATAGCGCTTCTATTTGTGAGTTCACAATGCCAATTTCAAAATGGATCATTCACTTCAAGGAAGTTGTTATAAAATTTGGTGACATAATCCCTGAAAATGGTTAAAAAGCAGGCCCTGATAACCATAAAATCTTTTTGAAAATATCCTCTAAAGTAATGATTAGAGATGAAAGAAAAATGTACTTGGAGTGCACTGCAAACTCTCCTAGTGAGTTGGTAGCACATAAACTTAAATTGAGTTGACCCTTGTGCGGATGGATAGTGACAAAAGGAATCTCAGGTACAGACTGGAGGTGTGACATGTCATAATCACGATGAAGAAAAACAAGAGTGTGACTTGTAAGGGTTTAGATCTTGACATGACAATAATCATATGACTCAAACTTTAGGCTTAGGCTAAACATATCATTATTCCTTTTGGAACCGACTGTAACCATATGGACACAACCTAATAACTTCAAAACCTATGTTCCATGAACCCTATGACTCAAAAAATCAAAACAAAGAAGACTTGTTGACCCATACAACCTTATGTGTTAACATCTAGCTCCACAGGGGATGGCATGCTCCCTGTGAGATACCAAGAACATGTAGTTCCAATGCCTTATCCATTGGGATACGGAGTCATATGTGCAACCAACCTCAGTAACACTGCAAAAATATGCCACGTATTCAAGCAAACTGGTAAAATTGTTGCAAACTGACTTCATTTCGCAAATCTGATCATATTGTGCAATTTTAAGAAAAGGAAATGCTCAGGAAGCAAGCTTATTACCTACACTACCCTACTCTAACCAGATCTCCAATTTTCTCAAGTAAATGTAAATTTCCATAACGACCATTCAAGTAACTTCATGACTAAATGAATCCCATCTCTTCCATTGATTAAATAACATAAATATAACAACAATCATAGATACTTCTTCAGAGAAACATACTCACCCACAAGTGCTGGTGAAATGATGAAATCTGAAATCTTCAGAGAATATGAAAGATATGAGTCTAATAAAGCCGATACTTGATCCTCAAAACCAACATCACAATCATGTTGATTCAGAAAAGATGACTACCAATGCATACATTCCCCTTTGCTGGAAAATAGACGACCTTCTCGTTCTTTCGAGAGCAACTCTTGATCATTAAGAGTGGAAATTTCCTCTTTGGAATAATGACCACATGATAATTGTATAGTAGAAGATTAAAAAATTTGATTATGATTAGCTAAAAATATGTAGTTATCTATACAATCATCATTTACTGCATGCTCAAATTGATTTGAAAAATTAACACCAGTATGATCTATATCCCGATCCATAGAAAAATATGAAAAAACTAACAAATGTTGTCCCAAATTTGAATCATACTTACACTCTCCTTGTTGTTCATGTGCATGCAGATCTTCAAGGTAAGCCTGATCTCTAATCCTTTTGCAAGATCAAATGTTCTCCTCAACTTCTTCAACATCCTCAAACAACCGTCTTAATGATGAAGATTTCCTTTCTCTCAAGAGAAGGACAAGATCTGAATGTTGAGTTGCTATGTAGTAAACCATAACAACAGTCTCATAAGGTTGGATCTCCAATGGCATGCTATGATAAAAACTGTAAAACCTCTTGTTGAAGATAGTCAGAGATTCATCTTGTTTTCTCCTCAAAACATGAAAATCATCCAGGTATTGATCAAAGGACTTATTCTCACCCCAATACTTTGAAAATGAATAATATAACTCAGTCCAAGAACTAATAGAATCAGCTCCCAAACCCATAAACCACAAAGCAACATCACCAAACAAGGGTTTGGAAAAGAACCTCATGGTAACATCTTCATGTACTATCTCAAACTAATTGACAAAGTTATCAAAAGCTCCTAAATGCTTCTCGGTGGTGATATGATCTTCTCTGGAAAAATGAGGAAGATACTTAAAGAAGTTAAGAGGATAAGGATGAAGATGAGATGGAATACTTAAAGGTTTAAAAAATTTCTCTCTGATTCTAGTTTAACAAGAGTGGGATGAAAATGCAGTTTAACAAGTTGATTACAAGGTATAACAAAGACTCTAGAAGGTAAATCAGCCTCATGATTCCCATGACTATAAGGTTGCTCAATTTCAGGAGGGATTGAGATATGAACTTCATCTTTCTCAATAGAATGAGATGAGGAGACATGATCAACATCTACAACACAGGAATAATGGAGACATTCTTCTTCCAAAGAGGGATATACAAATGAATGTTGATGATCATCAGAGTAAAAAAGAAAGGGATAATCCTTTTTATATGTAAAGGGAAAGACATGAATGAACTGATGAAGAAGAACAAAAGTTCATATAGAAGACTAATGAGTTGATACCTAGCTTTTCCCTTCCATACTTTCATCTTTCTCTCGGCAAGATCCTTCCTCCAATGGAGTCTTTGATTGTGGAATCACCAGGTACATGATTACAGTCAATTTATGTGTCCCTCTCTTGTCTACCATCAAGAGCTAGATCTATGTCGTTCTTCCGGGCAAGCTTGCTTCACACTTTTCTCCCCAGCAACGGCGCCAAGAATGTTAGCACTGAGAATCACCCTTAGACGGCTAGAGGATAAGCCCATTACCCATTTGATTTAAATGATTAAAAAAAGTTATACTTGGTGGATCAACAAGAGAAGAGTAAAAGGGAGGGTATCAAAATGCTTGCAAATACATTCTATTGGGCATGGAGTCATAACATTCTGCAGATCACAGGAAATCAGGATGCCTACTAGATAAAATGATTATGCAAAGATGGTTACAAGAATATAAGGTAAACAAAAAGAATAATATCCACATAACATAGATCCTTTCTGTAAGATATATTAAAGAGTTCTTGAACAATAATCAATGATTAACAAGAAATTACCACAAATCCTTTGCAACTCATGAGTCCATTAACCAAAGGCATCTTTTGATCTTCAAAATCTAAAAATATTACTGAAGCAAGATGATAAGAAATAATGGAAACAAGAGAAAAATAGCCTGGTATCACAGCTTTAATGAATCTCTAATGGCAGAAATGCCTACAACACATGCCCTCAGGCTTACAAATGAGCAACTCAACTGCTCCTCTAGCTCTCTCCTCTCTTGGATCATGAATCCAATCCTTTTATCATCAAAAACCCTTTCATTTATAGTTAATAATCTGTATCTACCGTAAGGAGGTCGAAACCAAGGAGTTACATAGGATCCTCCTCCATTTAGGAGTCTTGTTACAAAAGATTCCAACAAAATCCTAACAAATTCCTATTGTTTTGGGAATTTGTCTATAATGATAAATGCCTTTTGAAATAAGTCATTATGATTGATATGGAGATGGAACACATGTCTCTCATGTCCAACTAACTCCTAGGAGACCATTCGAACCTTCCCTGACAGGTGGAAACCTCCAAACAAGGCGAATATTCAAAAACTATGCAAAACATGGATGATTTTAAGGATGGAAATTTATTTTAAAATGTAGAAACCTTGGTGAATCTTATTAATCCTTCATATGCCAACTATAAATGTTTGGCGATATTTTTTTTAAAATATTCAAATTTATAAGGATTTTATATAGTTTGTATAAAATTTTGGCGATTTTTAAGGTAAAATAATTTTATCCTATAGAATTTGGGCGAATCATTTTTAGAATGATGAATCTTTTTTTGGGAAAACCAAGGAAAATTAGCCCATGAGAGAAATTTAGCCCCTAAAATCATCCTTGCAAAACATAGAGTTTGCAGCGCTAGTTTGCAACGCACTAGTGTTTTAATTATATCTCTCGAATTCCAAATTGGGTCAGGCTGAAATTTGGTCAGCCATTTAATGCCATTACCATGCTCCTCCACAAAAAATTTCATAAAAACCAACATCACTGTTTTGGAGTTATGATCAAATCTTTAGAAACAGTTGCTATAGGAAATGAGTTCGCAACGCCCTTCTCTGTTGGTTCATAGCACCAATTTCAAGAATTTTACCAAAACCCCTCCTCAGCCTTTCAAAAAGATATGAAAAACTTCATAGAGTACATGGTAGCTCTGAGGTTGTTGTGGATGTTGATAAGTCTGAACGTGAGTGCCTGCAACCTATCCAAGATACAACCCTCTCTTTCCTCCAGTTCGCAGCACATGTACCATTTCAAAGAACTTCTATTTGTGAGTTCGCAGTGCCAATTTAAAAATGGATCATGCACTTCAAGGAAGTTGTTAGAAAATTTGGTGACATAATCCTTGAAAATGGTTAAAAAGCAGGCCCTGATAACCATAAAATCTTTTTGTAAAGATCCTTTAAATAAATTATTAGACATGAAAGCAAAATATACTTGGAGTACACCGCAAACTATCTTAGTGAGTTGGAAACACACAAAATTAACTTGAGTTGAACCTTGTGCAGATGGATAGTGACAAAAGGAATCTCAGGTATAGGCTGGAGGTATGACATGTCAGAATCATGATGAAGAAAAACAAGAGTGTGAATTGTAAGGGTTTAGATCATGACATGACAATCATCATATGACTCAAACTTTAGGCTTAGGCTAAACATAGCCCTATTCCTTTTGGAACCGATTGTAACCATATGAACACAACCTAATAACTTCAAAACCTATGTTCCATGAACCCTATGACTCAAAATATGAAAACAAAGAAGACTTGTTGACCCATACAACCTTATGTGTTAACAATAACATTTCAACTTAACTAAAATAAGGGAAAGGAGAAAAGAGAAGTTGTTTGGTGTACCCTATGCACGACAGAAGGACACCATAAGAACGAATGTCCAAATTTTGCGTAGTGTATGGAAACAGGAGTACCAAACCCTTTGCCAACAGGAGGACCATGGTGTGATATTTGTAAAACACATGGGCATGATCCATATCATTGTCCAATGATGAAGAAGTATAAGACAATACCCAAAAGTTCATATTGCAATGTTTGCAAGTCAATGGGTCATGATGATAAAGATTGTAGGACGATGGAGCTGATGAGAGAAATAAATTCAGATATGTATAAGGTTCAAGCAGAAATGATGAAAAAACAAGATACACCTCATTTCAACCAAGTACCACCACAATACAACAATGCACAACAACAATATAACAATGTGCAACTGCAATACAACAATGCACAGCCACAGTATAACCCCATGCAGTACAACCATGTACGTTAGTACAATGCACCGTGAGAAGATCGAGGTGCATACAGAGGTGGAGGATGAGTAAGAGGAGGATTTGGACGTGGCAGAGGTCCATTAGTGTGTCACAACTTCCAATAGCCAGGACATTATGCAAGGGAGTTCCCACTTCCACCAATGACATGTATGTATTGTCGCACAACAAACCATGACAAAGAAGAAAGCCCAACATTCCTGGGAAAGATCCAAGAAAAAAGGAATCAGAACAACCAAAATGTCTAGTGGATTTCTGTAGAATCCAGGTAGGATTGGAGAAACATCAATATAGTCACTCGAGGAGGATCCAAGACAGGAACTGATGCAGTAAAACAAGATCCAGCGAAACACCAATGGGTTAAGAATAATACTGAACCACATAAGCAGTTTGATGCATGGAAAGAAAAGGAAACATTCAAGGAGGCCAGACATGAGTTTCTCAAGAAAAATGTTGCATCTACATCAGCCACGCAACACACTCAGAACTTACCAATGTACGGAATTCCCTCCTCAATGGACCATACCAGTGAAGCACAACCTTTAGAGCAAGTAAGTAACATAAAAACTTTTCTGCAATCATGTGTTAAGTTATTGAAGGATCCATCATTTGTTAATATCTTACATGTTAAGAACCAAATATCAATATAGCATAGAAAAACCTCAAAAAAAGTACTCAACTCCTTGAAAAAAAGATAATTTCAGATAATAAGCCTCTTCGAGGGGGCAACCTCCTTTTACCCCACTTAAATGTTCAAGTACAAGATGATTCAAAATTAAAATGTCTCCTTGGTATATATAGGAGA
>JASDQU010301599.1:0-13843 GCA_032191745.1 Picea mariana
TCCATAATAGGATCCATTGTATGGTGTTGCCCTACCTCAAGGGTTTGATATAATAAAGTTGTGGTTTTCTATATGGTTGCATATATCTTGTGTGGTGATTGTATTCAGATATCTTTGAATCTATTGTGATATTTTGTATTCAGGTATTTGGTTCTTAACAATCTATGGCTCATAGTAACTTCGAGGCTCCGGGCTTCGTGAGTATTCCCCGTTTAAATAGGAAATACCTTTGAATACGTGCACTCTGAAGTTGTGTATCGGACAGATGACGCATGCCTCAGATTGATGTCCTACATTTACTCTGGGCTCTGGGATTTTAAGCTTTTCACGCCTTGAACCACGATTCCTTTAAGAGTGTCAAAATTCAAATATGTGAAGGGTCTCGATCAATGATCCACACATCCACTCCAATGGATGGTTGAGATGGACTCAAGCCTTCGGTGATTTCTCCTAGTACACTTTCAACCACAACTCAATTTTTTCAAAGCAATGAATTATGAAGGACGTAAGGGTTATTGTTTGTGCTACTTACCTAGGTCCAAAGGGTGTTGATCTTTGCACTCATATCCAATGGTTGGAATCTATCCTCCAATGTCGCGTGCTCCTCCTCCTATCTTAGGTTGATATAACAGCCTAGATCAAATCTTACATCCAATCCAACGATTGGTGTAGGTTTCTCCTCCTCTGTTGTTGTTGTGCTTTCCTTTCGACAAAATATTTCTCAAATTATCAAAGGATTTCCCTTTGAATCTTCTTCTTTGCAGGGCTGACTCCTTGGCCTCTTCTTGTGTTTTGGAAAATTCTACTTCTCCTGAGTTTTTTTCAACACTTCGGATGAAGCATGGGTGCACACTTGCGCTCTCCTACAGTCTGAAACTTGGACTGGTCTTTGGCACATACTTGCGCGATTTCTCTTGAGCTTTCAATTGCTCAAAATTCAAGGGGTTTACTCCCTTTGTTCCTTCAGAAGACTTCTTGTGCCCTCCTGACACTCTGTTCTCTTCCTCTTGAGCTTAACCTTCAGGTGTGCCCACTTGGAAACCTTCTCACAGAACTCCTAAATGAGTTCTTGTGCACTCCTTGCACTAGCTCTCAGAGTCTTCGGTAACTCTAGTGTGCACTCCTTGCACTATCCCTTCTGAGCTTGCAACTTGTTCTAGTGTGCCCACCTGGAGCACTCTTCATAGAACTCTTAACTGAGTCCTTGTGCACTCCTTGTGTGAGCCTTTTAGAGTTTTCTAGCAATTATAATGTGCACTCCCAGCATAGCCGTGAGAGCCCAGAACACTCAAAATCTACAGACGAAGAATTCTATCTATTCCTGCAAAGGAAACATACATACATTCATGGAATTCATAAATATACATAGTAAACACATTCAAAAGACACATTCATTCATTCACATAGAGAACACACACACACACGGAAACTCATATGCAAGGAAATCTGCCTTTGTATTAAAGCTGAATGGTCTTTACAATGTGTACAATACTGGACTGCAACATATTCTGAGCTCTTTCTCTCCTCTCCTCTCTTCTCTTCTCTCGTATTCCTAATTTTCTCTCTAATGAATCCTCAATACAATCAATATTTTTACATAAGAGGGGATTCTCAAGCCTTCCTCCACCTACTTAAATTAAATTACATTTATTTGACATCTAGTACGAATCATATCTAGATCTATCTACCATTCAGCCATTAAAGGCGACTTTACATGCATAATGTACAAACACAATGACTTGACCTCCTTTGAGCCTTACAATATTAAATTACATTAAAAATTGAGATTTAAACTCAAAAATGAGAAATTTAGCGCTTATCTTTCCTTGAGATCCACTCCCTCCTAGTGCATTGTTGCGCAGGCTGCTGACGTGTTATTGAGTTGGAGTAATGCTCTTGCATAATACTCCACTACTAAAAAAATCATGACCTCCTACTCATGGCTCCTCTGTTGTTGTTGATATCCTCTTGGGTCCCAAAATTCATTCTAGAGCTATCCACCTTCTCCTCTGCTTTTTTGTTGTTGTTGTTGATGTCCTACTATTGCAGGCTCTCTTCGTGGTTTCCAGATTTTATGTTGCAGGGATTCATGTATCTTGCCACTCCAATCTCCTCTTTTCAGCCTCCACCTATTTTTTATTGTCTCTTTTGCTGACTTTAGCATCAACCTTCTTATTTATTCAATATCCTTGTCCTGCTTGTCAATGGGTTGGCTTCTTTCCTACAGTCTGCTCTACTACTGCATCTCCTTTTCTTAATTTTGATCTTCTATGCTAACTTCATCTCCGATGGAATCGGCTTGCCACTCTACTACAGAATTCAATTCTACAACAATACAATTGAGTTGTTGCTCAGCCATCTCCTCTTATAGTTCTCTTTTTGTCAATTCCTCTTCTCTTTTGTCATCTCCTTGTGCTGGTAAAAGTTCATCTTCATCCAGTTTCTCCTCAGGTTAGAATTATTATCCACTTTTCTTGACTGCATCCTTCTAGAAGTCTTCCTATGTCTCTGGATTTCTTGACAAATCCTCCAGCATATTCACTCATTCTCCCACTGAGTGAGCATTTTATTTTAATTCTCCTCTTATTCTTCTCTCATTGGAATCTAAAACCAATTTGAATGTGCGCATTGGTGTTGAGTTTTCCTCCACTTGTCCTCACTAAATGTTGATGGTGATGCTCCTACATCATTTACCCTTATCCTAGTTAAGTTGAAATGTTAGATTCTTCAAATCCTCCTTCAACTCCTCTATTGTTGGATTTGTCTGTTGATATTGGTTCTCTTCTAGTTAGAAGGGTTCTTACAGATCCTTTGCCTAAGTTTGGAACTCCTATTATCTTAATGAATATTTCAAGTGTGGTAACATCGATTTCGCAAATAAATACTTATGTTGCATGTCATACATTGCATATTTCAACTTACCTTTTAGACATTTAAACCTATAATCAATCTCCCAAACAGACCCACCTAGTTTTTGCATGTTCTCAATCATTTCATTTATATACTAGTCTTCTGAGTTGGGCTTCTAAAATTCGTTTATCAATAGTTTTTTCACATCTGCAATAGTCTTTGTTAGTCCTGGTAGATTGTTTACATCTAGACTCATGTACTAGTCCAGTATGTGGTCTTTTAGTGTGATAGCTAACTACGCGAGCTTTGTGTCCTCATATTTTATCTACTTTGCTTCCCATATCTTCTCACATATGAATAGGTGCTTCTCAGGGTCCTATGATGCCTCTCCTCAAAATTCTCATAACCTAATCGTGGGATCATGTCTTACCATTTCACACTGTGTTGAACTAATACCTTTGCATGATGTAGATAATTGATGGTTACTTCCTGAACTGGCTCCTCCCGTTGATGCTCCTTTCTTGGATGTGTATAATGTTGCCTTTCTTCCACTAAAATCTAGTTGTCTAAATGTTGGTGTTCTTTCTGGTGTGTTAGTCGTGCATGGAGTTGTAGGTTCCAAACTGACGGTGATCTAGACTGGAGTTCTGCCTTCTGTTCCTTCCCTTGGACCTCCTGTTTTCCTTTCATATGTTGCACGTGGGATTTTCTAAATCTTCTCCACAACCTGGAGATCATATACCTCTTCTTCATCGCTTTCCAAACCCTCTCTATCAGCTATGGCTTTCTCCTTGTTATTCATCTTATATTGGTAGGGTACTCCATTGCGCTTCTTTCCATATTTTGTCATTATCTTCTTTATCTGGTCTTCCTCCATCATGATTGGGTACATGGCCTCCTTCTTCTTTCCTTTATCTATCCCTTCCTTCATTTCTCAGCTTCCTATCAGTGCTTCCCCCCTTCCCCCTTGTGCACAGGGAAGTTTAGTTGTCTGATTCCATAGTAATCACATTGTTTTCATACAATAAAATATTGACTGAAGTATACAACAATTTGATGTACCTACTTATGGGTCCCTTTAGAAAATCCTGCTTTGTTGCGGTGTAAGACTTCATTGTATCTACTACAAATTTGGTGATAAACCCTGTAATATTGTCTAACCAAAAATCTATTGTGCGCATGAATTTCTCATTAACTTGCTATAACTATGTGATCTCCACAAGATTCCACTCTAGTTGTCTAATTCGATTTGTAGGGTGGTTGTGTTTTAACCTCAATAACCACTCTTGCAAATGTGGGAAATCACTGAAAAATACCTCATGCAAGTCTCTAAACAAATATTTGTCGATATATTTCCACAGTGTTAGCTTAGGGTTTATGTTGTCCTTCTGCGCAAACTCAAGTTCCTTCATTTTCAACCATCTTTCAATCTCTGCTTTTGTTGGATTCCATGGCCTAAACATTCCCTTCTATACCTTCATTATCCATGCATTTCTTCCATGAATCTCATCCACTCAATCCTATGCAGTTCCATCTGGCAACGAAACCATTTTTTGGTTAGATCTCTAACTTTTTACTTCTTCTTGGGTTGACCCAGGTTCAAATCTCAACAGGTTTCCAAAAAAACCCTTGAAAACTATCAGTCCTCCTGGTAAAATTGAAAGAAACGTTGCACACAGGGTGCACAGCGCAGTCTCACCCGAGATAGCTCTATGGGTGACTGCAATACCCAGTTGTTTTCAATCTAGGAATGAGTGGGGATGTGGGAGTGTATTATATCTTTCTCCTTGTGCATTAAACTTGTTTTTTATTCAAGTATTTCTAAGATTCATTCATCTTTAGCCTTATGCATGCATGCTAATACATTTAGTTAATCATTCATTCATAAGCTAATCATTGAAAGAAAGTAAACATTCAAGAAACATCACACTGAACACAAGTTTTACCATGGTTCACCCCCTCCTGGGTCTACGTCCACAAAGATTTGGCTTCTCTGGTCTTTTATTTAATCTACTGCAAAATCTTGCGTTGCGCGCATTACATATTCAATCATACAATCATGATGAGGTTAAGGAACCTCTTTGAGGCGGACTAGATCACACAAAGCTCCTCAGCATGTGACCTAACCCTCAAAATCTAGCTTATCTTACTCTTCTACAAAATTATTACCACATCTATCGAAAACCTACAAAAACAACTTTAGCAACCTCAACCCTAACCTAGGCCTCCTAGGTTCTTATTTATACTATTTTTCAGGCTTATAGTTGTTACAATCCTTATAAAAAACCCTAATCCTATCATGGTTTGGTTTGTCTGCCTGTGCGCTACATTGTTTTTCCTCTTGCATGTTGTTTTTTCTTATTTTTTTGCATGCTTCTTTCTTTCCATCTGTTGCGCGTGCTCCAAAATTAGGTCTTCCTTTCCAAAATTAGGTCTTTCCCAAAATAGATATTTTCTCCAAAAATAGGCATGCACCCAGAATAGCCTTCCTTCTCAAAATAGGCCTGCGCCTAACAGTACCTATTTCATGGGAAGAAGGGGATGATGGCTCAGAAGGATAAATATAAAATCCAAAATATGAACCTTCTAGATGCTTCACCTAGGGATCCCCAAGAAAGCAATGAAACACTTCAATAAATGGGGGACCCAAAAGAAATAAATTATAATGAATGCTTAGGTGTTAGTTGGAGGATGGGAGGTCTCATCACGAGTCATCCTATCATGATCATGGGTACTTATCAGTATAAAATTACCATCATCTGGTCACCAAGCTAGGGCAGTATCTCTCGGTTACACAACTGAGAGAAAGTGTATCTCATCACGAGCCATCCTTCTCATTTCCACGAGGTAATTGTGAATGAAATTGTCATTATCTAGACACCGATCCAGGATAGTGGCCTTCAAATCGTTCCTTAAAACATGAAATAAATAAAGAATGGAAAGAATATGGGCTTGGAAAAAGTTCATTGCAAACGAAGGTACCACACACCCTCTACAAAGGCACCCATAAATGAGATAATACAAGCCCTTGTATGTGATGAAACTCATTGACCTATAAAGTCTAAACCTCATCCACTTCATCATACACTACATAACCTTGAAATGTCATCCTTGGGAGAATCCCCTACTTGAGGATTTTGGTCTACCCAATAGGACCTTTATGACACCCCTCCCATACTCAAGCTTCCTCAATTGTATAGGATTTTTTAGCATTTTTTTAATTTGATGTGGTAATTTTGATGCACATGTTTAGGTGCCTTTCATATTAGATGTGTTTTACACTTGTCATGGTATACTTGACTTGATATATTTGGAGGGCGTACCCTTTTGTTTTGCAGGACCTTGCTTGGTGACCATTTTTGGGAGAAAAAGCCTAGCTTGGGATTCCATGGGGAAAGGAGCCCACAGGTTGGATGTTGTAGGCCCACACATTGGATCATAGAGAGATGACTTTGGAGGCTAAATTGACTTTGGATGATCTTATTCAGCCCCTAGTACCCTAACAGCGTGCCTAGGAGAGGAAAAATGTCATCTAAGAATTGACATCTTGCTTGAGGGGGTTTGATGGTGATGGAGTTATAGCACATTGACACTTAGCATATTTTGACCAGAGGAGGCATAGATTGACACTAGCACATGATGAGGAGGCTCAAGGATCCCCACCGAGCTCCATTCTCTTCTCCAACGACTTGCTCAAAGTGCCAAAACGTCCCCTAAAGGGGTGACGTCATCTTCCTTTTATGGTTTCTAATGTGTTAAAGTGAATTTTAAATGAATTATTTGGTTAAAGGGGTAAGATAATGGTTTTTGACCCCTTATCTTATGTTTTACCCTTTTGAATGTGGACAAACTATGTGTTAGAATTTTTGTATAAATAGAGATCATCTAAATCTGTTTCATAACATAACTCTCACATTGTGAGAAGTACTTAGCTCAAATTTTCGTTTCTCTTGGTGATTATGGTCTTTCTCTTTTGTGAAATTTCTTTTGTTGAATGTATCTTATTGAATGGATGAGGAGGAGTGATGCACACCCCCTAAAGGCTTCTTATCTTGGCTCTTGGAAGAATTTTGCATGGTAAACTAAGGTTTGATATCTCATTTTCTTGGATTAGGTAAGGAAAAATCTACATATGCTATTTATTTCTTACTTATTTTGGTTATTGTTGGTGGAAACCCTAGGGAGGAGTATGTTAGATACACCCTCCATCATTCCTTCATCTCATTGTTAAGGTTACAAGTCTTTATTTGGCAAGGTTTTTTAGGAGGAATATGAGTGTGTATATCCTCCTAGATTTACTCTAAGTTTGATTGGCATACCCTAGGAAGTAAGATGATTTACACCCCAAGGTTTTTTACTGATATAACTTGTGATTTAAAGACCCCATTCACCCAATTTTAAAGGCACTATTCTGAATTTTTTGCATTGGATAAATAAAATAGTTGCATTGGGAAATGTGATTTTCGGTCATTTCAACTTTTTGCAATTTGGGTTTTGTTTCTTGTGTCTAGAGCACCTCTCAAATGATAGTGAGTCCCCTATAAAGGGTAGTTCTTTCTGATGTTACAAACATTCATATTCAACCATTAGGGCTACAGAAACCCTAATCTAACTTCTTCAATAACTTTTAAATCAACCACTAGAAGTTGCTTGAAGTTTGCACACATAAACTACTAGGCCTAGCGCACCTTTTGGAAAAATTTGAGGGGGTTTTAGTGGCTGATATTATTACTGTAATAAGTTTTTTGTAACATCCATAAGGATGATTTATATTACTGCAGAAATTGCTTACAACAGCCATACCTTTTTATGCTAGTATCTTGGTCTTTAAATCTTGAGTTTCACTAGTGTTTAGCTAGTTTATCTCTTGCATATTTCACTTGATTTCTTGCATTTGTTTAGAATCTTATTGTATCATTTATTTATGATATATATTTTTACTAACATATGATATTAGGGACAACAATATTAACTTGTTTTTCCAATTGATATATTTCATTGTATAATTGGCTTTCCTTGTGTCCCCGGTAGGTATTATCTCTTTGTAGGTCACTCAAAGCTTTGGAAACCTCAAACAACCCTCAAGACTCATTACCAAGTAAAATTTTCCACTAGAAACTTGATATTTAGGTGAATCCATTCATACATCACATTTTTCATCTCAATCCCCCCTAGGGTCACCAGGATTCCCCCTTTGAGGTGACTACCTCACCTCAAAAGTGATAGGAACACATTCCTAAGGTGAAAATGGGTAGGTTCTCTCTTAGTTGTCACCATTTTGGTGGTTGGGTCGGGATTTTCCTAACCTACAACTTGTGCGATAAAATTTTGGCGTCGTTGTTGGGGAGGATTTTGAATCCTCTTCCGAACCCTAACGACACTTTGGAGATATATCCCAAAGTATTTCCCTAGCTTTCCTGGTGACTCCACCTAAGGGACTTTCCCTTTCCACCTTTGATGAGCTCCTCTTGAATCTCACCTGGCAACTCCACCTTCTAAGAACCCACTTTTCCCCTTTTCCCCCTTTCATCCTTTGATGAGCCTTGTTCTCGTTTCGTAACTTCAATGAGATTACCCTAAGTAAAGGAACCATAGCCTCATGAGAATTACCATGGGCATTCCATAAGGTGTACCCTTCCATTGATGTTCATAATTTCCCAGGATATCTGAATCATTTCCCTACAGGGTGGAGGGAAAGTTACCCTAAATTTAATGGTGATCCAACTCTAGCAGTTACCCATGTCGTCAATTATATGAAGTATGTTTCAAACCTAAATGTGCTACATGAGGATGTGTTGATGAAAATTTTCATATCTTCACTGGAATCAATTCAAAGGAATTGGATTGCACACTCATGTAATCTGAAGAGGATCTCGTATTCTACCAGGCTCATTGAAAAATTTCTCAAGCATTATCATCTAGCTACCCGAAATTTTCAAGATACTTTCCAAGAGCTCAAACACACTCTTTGAAGAGAAGGTTTTCCAATGGATTATGAGACAACAGAAGAAGAAACGCTTGAAGAAAGTTACCAAGAAGATATTTATGAAGCTTATCATGTTGTAGATCTAGATGAGGCATTTTATGAGGATAAAGCGCTTATATATGCCCTTCCACTTGATGAATACATCCAGGCCTCTGCTTCACCTACACATCAAGAAGAGAAAATGATGAGTTACGTGCTTTTGAAAATGTTAATAATGCTTTGTTCCATGACTGTGGAAGTGAAGAAGTATTAGAGGAACCCTTGGATACAGCAGATCCTTTTGAAAAAAGGCATACAAAGAACTTTGCAGTAAGGATCAAGCCTCGTGTAATGAAGAGGCGATGGAAGATCGTGCCCATGAAGAGAAGAAAGAATCTTGATGAAGCGCAACATGTTGAGGCATCATTATCTTTCCTCCTTCCTGATGAAGTTGAGGTTGTCCAGCCATGATCTCCTCATGTTCATGAAGTTGAAGAAGCAACTAGCCTCAGTGATGAAGAATTTGAATATCATGTTGAAGCTACCCTAGCCTTTTCTCTTCCTACACACAAAGATAGAGAGATGGTCATTTTCATTCATGCTAATGATCTCAAGAGAGAACCTTTGGATATGGTTGATGAGAATATACACACTTTCATACAGACTTGGAGACGCAGGTGGGATTTTGGTCATCTCATTTCTTATAGAGACCCCATTTACAATATTGAGGGTGTTGATATTATGGTAGTAGCGGGAGGTATTAACATTTATGTGTAACCTTTGACGAGACTAGAATATTTCGAGAAGCAAGAGAAACCCTAAAACGTTGGATAATAACCCTAGAAGACAAGTCAACTCAAGGGAATATTTAATATTGATTTATTAGCCTCTAGAAAGATAATTCGGCACAGTCAAGTGAGATAGATCAGTATAAATAGAGGGCACTAGAGCTTATTTGACACTCACTCATTCATAACTACATAATACTAGTGGTGTGCAAGTTTGGAGAGGGAGTGCAGTTGCAACTGGGATTTTGGATTTTGGTTGGACTTGGTCTCTTGGTTATGGTTTACACTTTATTCTTGGCTTTTGGTTATTATTGTTTGGTTCACTACCCTTGGAGAAAGGTGTGCTAGCCTTGGTTGGCTATTGGTCTGCTACCAAAATTATTCTGTCTGTCAAGGTTAGCGTGCTCGGGGGTGGCCTTTGTGCCTATGGTTGGGTGAAAATATTGCTATATTTTCTATGGAAAAATGAGCACATCTCTTTCATTCTAACAGGTTATGGACCCACACTATCTTCAGACAGTCTAACCACTAGAATATAGATTGGGAATTTATTTGTTAAGCTCGATATGTCACCAATTATAGCTACAACTAGGTTTTCTAATTATGCAACTACAATAAACCCTAACTCTTATGTTTGAGCACTTCGGATGAAGTGTTTGACCTAATTTATTGACATCCTAGTGCACCCTAGCCTAGAGAATATATTGGTAGCCTTATCTAGAAAAAATGTCAGGTTTGAATTTTTAGTCACAGTCTGACTGGACAAAGTCAAAGACAAAAGGTTGACTTCTAGTCAAAATTAATTTTGTGGTCAAAGTTGAAATTTTAGAGTTTATATCTTGTTCTAATCATTGAATCCTCTGATTGAGTTTCTAATCTCTTCTTGTCAAGATGGTATCTAGTTTCAGATTGGAAGACAAGTTGGACGATGCTACAAGGTTTCAAAGGCATGCACTTGTATATGATATCTAAGTTATATCATCTAGAAAAACATGAGTGTGTTTGCAGGAAAAGTATTAGAGACCTTGTCTAAGTTGTAATCTTGGATTCAGTGCATTCAGAGGAACAATTTCACCCTCCATAGTAGTTGAGGCTTTAGGTTCCACGTTTGATTAAATTGTTAAGCTTCAAATTTGTGTGTATCAAGGGTGATAGTTGCTACAAGTACAAATTGTGAAAGTAGTCTTTGAAAGATTCTATTATTGCTAGGTGCAATGAATACTCGACTGCATATGAATACAATTGATATAGATGCTTATTGTACTTGTTCGCAAGTTGAACTAACAACTCCTCTAGATAGATATTTCTTGTTTTCTATTGTTATTCTTGTTTCGGGTAGGTACCCTTGTGAAATATGTTTGATGAACAATCCTTGCAGAAGTTGTCACAGAAGAAGTTTAAAAGGATGACATAACTTCCATATGGGAAGCAATCAAAACAAATAGAAACAAACTTAAAGAGACTCAGAGGATTCATACTCGAAGGAAGTCAGGAATCAAAATCAAACCAGAAAAATCTTGTGACACTTTACAGAAAGCAAAGAGAGATGCAGCAAACAGAAGCATGGACTCTCTCAGATGGAGGGAGATGATCACAGAATTCCAAAAGAAGAGCATGCATATTTCTCAGTCAGGACTGAAGCTAGGATTAGGAGGGAGAAAATATCCAATGATATGATCCATTGAAGAATCTATGAATACCATGAATTATATGTCCATGTTCTTCATTGGAAGTAGCAACCTTGATAAGCAGCATGTGTTCATCTTGACTCTAGAAGAATTCTTCTTCAAAAAGAATCCTTGAATATCCTTGGTTGTCCATATACATTTATGTTCCTATGATGGAAGGTTGTATCCTTCAAGGAAGAAGGGAATGTAATCTATAGAAGATTCCATGGACTCCAACATTGAATAAAAACATGAGGAAGAACATTAAGATTCCAAGAAAGAAAGAAAAATTCAGAACAACCATTGAACCAGTTTGAATCCACTAGAAGCAGTCAAGCAGAAGGAATGGAAGGAAGTTGTGATTTAGAAGAATGTATGTGAGAAATTGTGAAAAAGACTTGAGCATTGATAGATACAAGGAAAGAATCAGGGATAGAGGGTTCTCCCAGAAGGACGGAGAATACTATGATGATATCTTGTTTCAGTAACCAGAAATACCTCTTCTTGAGCCATTATATCTCCTACAGTGTCCATGGGTTGGAGTTTACATCAAATGAATGTAAATATTGTTCTTCTCAACAGAGTAATTGAAGAAGAAGCGTATGTAGAGAAAACTCAAGGTTTTGAGGTATACCAAAAAGAGACCCTTGTATGCAAATGGAATAAAACATTGTATGGATTCAAGAAAACTTGGTGTAGAGCCTCTCATGTACAACAGAAGCGTGGTGAAAACTTCCTATGACAAAGGAATTATATTGAAATGGTTCTTTAGAAGTCTAGGATGATGAATTGAAAATCCATGGAAAACTCCCATGATGATAGATATAAATAAGTTGAGAGACTCTGATCCAGTAGACTCGTCTATGTATCAAATATTGATTGGCTCATTAATTTATTTGGAGAATAATCAGTTGGATATTTTACTTGTGGAACATTTGAGTTATGGTATATAGCTACATGGATTGGTCAAGGAGTGCAAAAGACAAAAGAAGTGCTACTTGGATATGTTTCGGTTTGATATTTTCCATGATGTCATGGGATAGGAGGAAACAAAAGTTTGTTGCACTCAACATTGCAGAAGCAGAGTATATTGTAGCTTGTGATGCTTGTACACAAGCAGTGTGACTTTGTAAGTTAGTTTCTAGACTCTCTGATCAGGTGTTGAATTTGACCATGATATATTGTGATGATCAGAGCTATGTAAAGATTTCAGAGAACTCGATGTTCCATGACAGGTCGAAGCACATTGAGATCAAGAATTATATTCTTCGTGATAAATTCCAGAGGGGAGAAGAGGTTATCCAGTATATCTCCACAGATGAGAAGATAGCAGACATTTTGGTAAAGCCTTTGAATATGAAAAGTTTGCATACTTAAGGGACAAGTTGGGGCTCATGGAGACAACTTCCTTATTGAAAAAGGAATTCATTACTCCCAAGTTTGGAGGGAGAACTGATATATTATTGTTTTATGGACAGTCATTTTCCAATTCGGAAAATGGTCCAGGTTGGGAAGTTCCTTTCCAATCGAAAAATTGGTTCGAGATTTCTGATGGACAGTGATTTTCCAATTTGAAAAATGGTCTAGATCAGATAGTCATTTTCGTAATGAAAATGGTCTGATAGATTATTGATGTACCATAGACAGTGATTCTCCTTATGGCCAGTGTGGGGGAATGGTCTAGGACATTCATTCTTCTTGGCAGTCACTCTAAGTAGTGGTCAAGTAGAATGGTCTTTGTTAGGACCACACTATGCACCTTTTTGCCTACACTTTTTTCCATTATTATACCCTTCATCACTAGTATTTAGACTCACAATATCACCTCACCTGATCATTCCAAGGTATACAACGTCCTTTCTCATTATTATATGCTTAATCTGTTTTGCATAATACTTTACATAACTTTTGGACTTAACCATTGATTAGAAGTGCATAAGTGTCTATATCTGCAGAATAGTATTCAAGACCGATGATGAAACACAAGAACTGTCCAAAGTCGCCATTGAACTGATGTTGAACAGCCGCTACACAGCCCGAGGACACATATGCCGAAACACGGAGCAGCTACATAGTCCGGGGATGCAGATGCTGAAACACGGAGCTGTCACGCAATTCAGAAGTGCAGATGTTGAGCCACAGAGGAGACCGCCACGATGCTGAAACACGAGCTGTGACAGTTAGCAGTCAAAGCTGACACAGTCAAGAGTGCAATTCACGTGGCTGAAACAGCCCGTGAATTGCGATGCTGAAACAGCATCAGCAGCTATGAGAAGGAGTTGTTACACCAGCCGTAACAGCAATACCTCGCTCAGCTCTCGTATTAGCATTCGGTTGCGTGAGAATAGGACACCCTATGCTGATTTAGAAAGAAGATCTGATTTAGTGTAGGGGCCATATATGCTTTGTAATGATTGTATCGATGGGATTTCTCCTTTAAATTCAGGGGAAATCACCATTCGGGGATCCAAGTTTTTATGTATTGAACAACTTCAGAGAAGCGGGACGTATTCGATCCTTCCAATTTGTAATGTGATATTTCAACAGATGAATAGAAGACTGCTTTGATAATT
>JASDQU010301600.1:0-13843 GCA_032191745.1 Picea mariana
GTCCTTGCTGACAGCCATGGGAATACACCAATGTCTCCTGGTTGATAGATCCTACAGGTGACTCGACACCAACACCTCTATTCGTACCTGCTAGGATGTGCTGTAGGTACCTTGCGGCCCATTGACATCATAGGTGGGTCATCTCGTATCGGTTAACAACATTCATTAATGGCTGGTAATCCGATGATTTCTGTTTGTGTTCAAATCCAGAGCATCTATTCACACAAATTAGACTTGTACCATGGGTGAAGCTTTGAAGCTGTTGAAGACATGATTTCAGTTGATATTTTTCAGGCCAGAACAAAAGCTAGGTTCAGGGGTCATCCTCAGATAATCTGTTGTTATACACAGGAAGTTTTTCTCAGAATGGTATTATTTGTCCAAATTCTTCTGCAGATTCCTGAGTGTTTCCTTAGTACCAGTCAGTACCAGCACAGAGTTCCTCAGTTACAGGTTCATCAGAAAGACCAGAGCAGCTACAATTTTCATGCCCTTCAAATCGAGACTTTACTTCAAAAGACAATTCTACAGCAAGACTTGCATAACAATGGGATAGGTAATTTAACTCAGGTATGTTTAGTTCATATTGATTTATTGTATTAATTTTTATACTGATAAGTTTTAACTAAGGATGCCTTAATTAATCCATAACGTTTCATCATTTCCACGACCTGTAACTAAATAACTAACCTACCATGACATTTCATGTCATAAAAATGCACCATTACCGGAACTAAGTTTGATTTGACTCGGATATGATAACTCTACACCCTCGTATGACCTTCATCATATTCTGACACCCTATCTATCCCCACGACAATTCAAATATTTCATATGATTTTCTTCCCGACTATTCCCTTCATCACATTCTCTCCCTTTGTCGCCCTCATCCAACCTTCGTTGCCCTCCGATAGACTTCCTCTGTGATGCCAAGAAGAGCCATGGTAGCAAATCGCCATGAACCAGAAACATACGCCGACTTGGAAGCCCTCCCGGAGTATGGGGCAACCAGAGATATTTTTAAGCAAGCAGGGTGGGAGCCATTTCTGAAGAAGTTCGACGGATATAACGATGCAATCATGCTCCAATTTGCTCTGCATTTCGAGGGTGGGTCCGCCAAGGTAACTAGCCGAGTCGACTGATAAGCCTAGGAGGAACCCGAAAAGAAAATGTAAAAGTGTATTGTCGAGAATGGACAACTCGGTGCCCAGTTACCCACCGCAAGAGAGATTGGAAAGTATGGATGGTCAGGAGGAGGCCCCAGAGCCCTCCGAGATGACCTGGACTTTGTCCCAACTCATTCGAAAAAACTGTAAAACGAATCGGCAGGCTACTACGCCCAAGGGAATTGTGTAGAATGAGTCAATTCAAGTACCAACTGGTACCCCGGTTTACATGCAAAGAGAGTCCACTCCCGGACCTAGTCCAACTGACACCTATGAACGAAGCCCAAATGAGTTCACCCCTAAACTCAGTCCAGACCATCATTTTGATCCAGTTGACACTTATGAGCGCAGCCTAGATGAGTTTACTCCTGAACTCAGTCCAAATCATGATCCCGATAGAATTCACACCCCTGCTCAAAGCCCAGACGAGTTTACTCATGCATCTAGCCCTCAAGCACAACCAGGACACGATCAAAAATTTGAAACCCACTACGAGATTTCCTCCAGTCGATCCTTGAAACCCATGGTGGAGAAACTAGAGAGCAAGAATAGCAGATTGAAGGAGAAGTTGCATGAGTACATTGTATTGGATAGACATATTAAAACTGAGAATGAACTCATGAAACTCAGGGTAACTCACCTCTTGTCCAAAGTTGAAAGGTTAAAGCAGAGGAATAAGGATATTTTCAAAAGGAACAGACAACTTCAGAGGATTGCCAGAAAGTATGTTATAATCAACAGAGTCCTCAAGAAAGAAAGCAGGAATCTGAAGAAACAGGAGAGGCTACAAATGTTGGTTGCAGCCGCTGCAACCCTCTAATTGCTACCAGTCTTTGACTTTTGTTGCCTGAGGACAGGCAAGGACTTCAGTGTGGGGGCATGTTGGTCTCCGGTTTTGATCATGTTTTTTGCCTATATTATATTCCACAGACCTCCATTTATATACCTAGTACCACCCTTTTGGCCTTGTTTTGACATAATTGACACCTCCCTACCATTCAATGGGGTTACTTAAGGTATCTTTACATTTCAAGATATTTTTATGCACTTTGATGCTTTAAATTGATATTGGAACTAATGTCGCTTGGGTTAGGTACCACTTCTATTTTTGGAACAGGATGTCGGTACCAGGTACCAACTCGTACCCGTGTAGATACCAATGAAGCCGCTCAAGAGATGTACGTTATGGTCCGAATGGGAGACAGAGAGCTTCTCATGGAAGCTGGAGTCATCACTCACAGGATGATTGAAGGCATAATGATAAAACTGAGTCGTTAATTCTTCATCGTTCACACTTCATGACACTACGTGTCACGAAGATGTGAAGTACGTTTTAAAACTTCATTCCAAGCTATTTTCGGATCAGGGGATCCGTTTGTTTTATGTATCTTTGTTTTAGACTGTTATAAACAGGGGATCACTCCTGAGAATCGATTGGATTATGTTATATCGTGAACATATGTTTCTGAATACAAAAACTGCTGTTGCGTTATGGTACTCGACTGTCATACGATTTGAGCTTTTTCTTTGAGTATATGGAACATGAAGTTTACACCATGTTTGCATAGAATGATATAGTCGGTGCTGGTTATTACTTACAGCGTTTGTGCCGTTTGGTTGGGCCCGCCAAACCGGTTCAAGTCGTTGTGTTACTCTGTCTTAGATTTAGTTCATTTCAGTGTGTTGTAATTTGCATACAAGATAGCTTACAGTTTAAAGATTGACTGGTTCAGAATCGTGTTTAATCGTTCTTCAACAGAATTGTTTCCCACATACTGTTATCTTTTATGTTGATGAATATTGAATACATAACTGATGCCTGTAGGGTTTGGAACATGAACTAAGTTTGATTAGTTTCTAGTTTTCAATTCGAACATAACTTAGAATCAGAATGAACTTTGCTTTGTTAAATAGTTAGTTACCCTGCTTAATTAGAACAGTTAGATTACAGTTAAATCAAAGGAAGCTTTCGGTACCAGTAGGTAGGGTAGTACTCTGTTTTCCTGTAGATAGATTTAGATTAATTTTGATGACCAGATTAAATGCATTTCCAAAAATACTCTTTTTGTCATGGCTTAAACAGAAATGGTGATGGTAGATGATTAAAAGTAGTGGTGGAATAATCTTGTGAAATAACACTTCTGAATGGAAATAGAAGCACCAACATTCAAACATAGGACTGTTTTCTGTTGATGAATTAAATAGGAAATGCTCAGTTTCAAGATAGTCATTAAGATTCAAGTTCTCAGAGTGAGTTTGCGTTTCCTTCTAAGGATAGCATTCAGATAGAGATTAGAACGTTACCCGCACATACA
Source organism: Picea mariana (assembly GCA_032191745.1). NCBI lineage: Eukaryota > Viridiplantae > Streptophyta > Pinopsida > Pinales > Pinaceae > Picea > Picea mariana. The sequence continues at coordinate 3,482 of JASDQU010301600.1, forward strand.
ATGTAGCAGCTCAAAGTTTACCAACCCTGGTTTGACAATTTAGTGTTTCAGGTCATTCAAATCTTCAATTTAGCAGCCTGACAATATTAATGTGGTCAAGAAGAAATTAGCTAATTCATTTGCGATGAAGGATTTGGGTGTTGCAAAGAAAATCCTTGGTATGAGAATAACAAGATACGAGAAAAAATGCAAATTGACATTCTGTTGGGTTGAGTACATAGAGAAGGTGTTGGAGAGGTTTAGAATGAAGAATGAAAAAACAGTTAGTATACATTTGTCCAACCATTTGAAATCAACTAAGGAAATGTGTACCAAGACACATGAGAAGATAAAATACATGTCCAGGGTCCCTTATTCATCGATAATTGGCATCTTGATGTATGCGATGGTTTGCAGAAGACTAGATATTGCACATGCAGTGGGAGTTTTCAGCAGGTATATGAACAATCCAAGTAAAGAACATTAGGAGGTAGTAAAGGGGATTCTCAGGTATTTGAGAGGTAATTCTACTCTTGCATTATGTTTTGGAGGTTCAAACATTTTTCTATAGGGATATGTTTATTCAGATATGGCATTTGATAAAGATAGCATGAGGAGCAGTTAGTTGGATTTAAAAACTACAAAAGGTTGTTGCACTTTCAACAACATAAAAAGAGTATGTTGTTGCTACATAGGCTAGTAAATAAACGATTTGGTTGCAGAGGTTTATGGAGAAATTGGGGAAGAAGAAGGAGAATAACAGGTTGCACTGTGACAGGGAGAGTATCATTCATCTTCCAAAGAAATAATCCTTTCATTTGAATAGCAAGCATATAAAACTCACATACCATTTCATATGATCGGTCTTGGAAAATGGACATTTGAAGTTGGAAAAGATACATACTAGTTAGAATCCCACATACATTTTAACAAAAGGAGTAACCATGGAGAAAATTAGTTCCTTCTTAGTTTCAGTTGGCCTTCAAGCATGAAGTTGAAGATGAGAAATTTTATAGGTCTAAGGTGTATCATAGTTTAGTAGATACAATAGCAGTGGATTTCATGTGTTCAATATCCTAGTGGGAGATTGTTGGTTGTGGAGCCTGATTATCTTCCTGATTCAGAGGTCTTTTGTTTTCAATCATGTTTATACCCCAATAATATTGTACACCCCGGAAGACTATACACCCATCCACACGGGGTGGTTTCATGTGGGGATTTCCCCCCTGTATGGGGTTTGGGGGCAACATCCCCTAATGAGGGTCTGGGGGTGAAGCCCTTGAAGGAAAAATTTCCTTTTATGTTAGATTTTTCTTATTTACATAACATTAGTGTTACTAATGTTATTTTACTTCGTTATCATTAACATATATCTATCATGTATTGAGAAGTAGAAGCATAAACAATAGAAAAAAATAACACAAGATATTTATCCTAGGAAAACACCAAATGGGGGAAAAGAAAAACAACATTTCTTAGATATATTTTGTTCACAAAGCAAGTCCAAAAAGATAAACCCTAGCACAAGTGCTAGCTCAACCAAAAATACCACCCCAGCTACAGCAGTTGTGTCTCCTTCTCCAAACTTGTGCCTTTCTTTTATGTAGTTTGGAGAGTGTGAGTGAATGAACAAATGAGATAAGGCACCTCCTTATTGATAGTCTTCTTGGGCTTATATATAGGTTGAATTCTCTTTTGGGAAGGTGTCTTTTCATTATACTTTATTCTTCTGGGTCGAATTCTCTTCTAGGGTATTTCAACATCTATCTAATGGATCTCTTTCTCTCAGAATATTCTTTGCATCTAAGAAATGTCATCTAGGAGGGAAATATCCTCTCGCAGGTACCAAAACATCAACACTCCCTCTTATATAGGGAGGCATCTTTCACGATGTCTTCATTTGGTATTCCACTAACTACTCTTGCAATCTTCTAGTAGGAACACAGCTGCTATAATTCCTTCGGTAGCTTGAATCATTAAGCATAGTCTCTGCAATCAAACTATAGTACAAAGAAATACATCCACACGATCTGGTAATATACATGACAATTATCTAGTAGCACACAACTACGGCAATGGTATCCAATAGATCACAATTGCTGCCAAGTAGTACTCAAATATTGTCTAGTGACACAAAGTCATTTCTAGTGGGACACATCCATTGAAGTAGCACACAACTATTGTCCTAAGTCACACATCCTCTCCCAATGGAACACATCCAATGAAGTAGCACACAACTATTGTTTAGAGACACACAGTGTCCACTAGTGGTACACAACCACCAAAGTAGCACACAACCACTGTCCAAAGTCACACAACCTCCTCCAATGAAACACATCCATAGTAGTATAACACAACTACTCTCTGGTGACACACAGTCTCTACCATAGTATTACGACTATGTGTGTGATGTTTCTTCTCTCAGCTGCTTCGGTAGTGCATTACCCCCTCAATCAACTCACATGATTGATCTAGGGAACCCTTGGCTAGAGGGGTTAGTCGGCATGAGAAGAAACATCACAGTTCCCTCTCAATGAGGGTGAACATTTGAAAGCACTCCAAGCTTGTCCCTGAAGTACTCATACTTCATTCTTGAAAAGGGCTTGGTGAGAATGTCTAATATCTGCTCATCTATGGATATGTATTGGAGTTCCATAGCTCCTCTCTGCATCAGCTCTCAGATGTAATGATATTTTATCTCTATATTCATAGAACTATCATGGAATACATGGTTCTTTTTAATATTCATGCAACTTTGATTGTCACAATGTATCAAACTTGGCTCCAATTCTAGAACAAATATCTTGGCTAACAACTTCAGGAACCACACTACTTCATGGCTTTCTATGCTTGCTACGATATACTCTTATTTTGATGTATTGAGTTACATTGATGTTTTCTTCCTTCTCAACCATGAGATCATGCCTAATCCTATAATGAAGAAACATCTGGAGGTACTCTTCCAATCCACTTCACGCCCTGGCAAGTCAGAGTTTGCATATCTCTGCAACTTTAAATCTCTACCCAAGAAAAATATCAATCCATATCAAACCATACCATGAATGTACCCCAACATATGCTTTGTTTCCATACAATGTACCTTCCTAAGTTCAACCATGTGTTGACTCAATGTATCCACTACAAAGGATAGGTCTAGTTTGGTGGTAACCATGTACATAAAGGATCCAATCAATTGTCTGTACATCATGGGATCCACAAAAAATGAATATTTGTCACTCAAGAGATTCATATTTATCGTCATAGGTGTGGTCATGTTCTTCTAGTCTAGCATCCCAAATTTATTGAGCATCTCAACAATATATTTTCCTTGGCTAAAGAAAATATCATCTGATCTCTGCCACACTTACAATGCCAAGAAGTAATGCATCATACCTAGATCCTTCATCTCTAACTATGAAGATATATCCCTATTACACCCATCAATGAGCTTCTTGTCCCTCTTTAGAAACATGTCATCTACATATATAACCAAGATCAATGGGAAGCCATCATCAAGATTATAGTAAAGGTTAGGATATGCCTCACCCTTGATAAATCCCAACCTCATAAAATATCCATATATCCTAACATACCACACCCTGGGTGCTTGCTTCAGCCCGCACAAGGCCTTCTTCAGTCTGCACACATGGGACTCCTTCCCATGGATCAAAAATCCTTCTGGTTGTTCCATGTACACTTCTTCCTCTTTTACACTATTCAATAAATAATTCTTCACATCCGTCTGGTGTAAATTCCATCCCATTTCGGAAGCAATCACAATGATTGATCTAATGGAAATGTATTTTTCTATGGGAGAAAAAGGATTCATCATAGTATTCTCCCTCTTTCTAAGAGAACCCTCTAGCCACAAACCTTGCCTTGTACTTCTCTATGCTGCCACATACAACATGCTTCATCTTGTAGATCCATTTGGAAGTCACAGTTGACTTCCCTTTTGGTCTCAGAACGACCTCCCATACATCATTCTTCATAATGGACAAATATTCCTCCATCGTGGCATCCTTCCATTCTGGCTTCTCAGTGGCTTCTTCAAAGGTGGAAGGTTCTGAATTAATGATGTTTCTCATTAGTCCCACATAGCTATAAAACTTATGTGGTATGTTGCTCTTTCTAAGTGAGCCTTTGGGAGATGCATGTCCTTTAGCTTCCTGCAAGGTGTTCTGAAACCAAACTGGTCTCTTCCTTGTAGTCACAGCTTCTTCAGGTAGATCTACAGGACTTTCTAACTGTACCATATCATTTTGAACTTCTTGGATGGTTTCTTCAGGTATAGAGTCTACCATGACTACATCTTTGGCAACCTCTTGTTCTATTTGGTCCTCATATATGTCAGATTCCCTTGATCTTCTGAAGGCTTCATCTTCGTCAAATATTACATCCCAGCCAATATCGATATGTCTCTTCCATTGAATGGAAATTATATAGGCCTTTGAAGTCTCACTATATTCAACGATTGTGCCATTGTTTCCTAAAGGTTTCAATTTCATTCTATTTTCCTTGGGAACATGTATAGACACTGGACAACAAAAAATCCTCAAGTGACTGACTTATGGCTTCTTTCCGATGAATACCTCTTCAGGTGTCTTGTTCCCCAATATCTTATGAGGACTTTTGCTCCTCACGTATAGAGCCATACTAGATTCCTCTACCCATAAGTGTGTGGGTAGGCCCTCATCATGTATCATTTATTTTGTTTCTTCTATGATGGATATGTTCTTTCTTTCTGCAACTAAATTCTGCTAGGGGTTGTAGGGAGTTGTAAGCTCCCTCTTAATCCCTTTCTCTTGGAAAAATTCTTTAAACTTCTTTTACGTGTACTCACATACATTGTCATATATCAAAAATTTAATATTCCTCTTAGATATATTCTCAACTAAGGCCTTGAACTCTTGAAACTTGTTAAAGACTTCATCTTTTGTTTTCATTAAGTAGATCCATGTCTTCCTGAAATATCTATCTATGAATAGCACATAGTATACAAAGTTTCAAAGCTATGGCACCATCACCTATCCACATACATCAGAGTGTATGATTTTCAAAATACCTTTGGAACATCTATCACTACCTTTAAATCTTCCATTGACATCCTTTCCAAGTGCACAACCTTTGCATACTCCATCAATATGGTCTATCTAGAATTCTAGTAGACCTGTAACCATTTTGCTAAAAATTGGTAATGATTTATAGTTCAAGAGAGCAAGACTTATGGGTCATAGTTCAGTGGAACAAACACTATTATGTACAAGGGTTTGTTCTTGGTGTCTTTTCAACTTATACAGTCCTACCTCTCGGAAACCAATCACAGTGTCTTTATTTTTGCTCGAATTCTTGGTCTATAGAAGGAATTCTCCATCTGCAAAAGCTACTCTAAATCATTTATATTCTAAATTGAAATAGATAGAATATTATTCTTTAATCCTTGTACAAATAATATATAATTAATTGAAAGAGGGTTACCTGAATCAAGTTTTAAGGAGGCTTCTCCAATGCCTTTGATTGCATGCTTGGAATAGTCTTGAAGCACCAGTTGAAGTGAAGAGTCATTTTATGTTAATTTTGATAGAGAGTTTATCAATCCTTTCATATTCTTGGAAGAACCACTATCTATGAGTGATGTATCTCTTTCTTGAGTGATGATTCCAGTCAGTTATGAAATGAATACAAATTATTCATATTTGTGTTTATGTTCTTCACCATCAACTTCATGTGCATGGTGCTTCTTCATCTTTTCCTTCTGATGTTTGTGAGGACAATGTGATCCATAATGTCCCATCTTCCTACAATTGAAGCATTGAACCTTTGACATATCCCTATTATGATGTGGATTCTTAGACTTCCCTGGAATACCTTGTTCTCTTTCCTTTATCTTCTGCACTTGTGGTACAAGTGCTTGGTTTTCCTCATCATCTACCTTTTCTTTCTAGGATATGAATATAGATTCCTCTTGAGAGAAATCCTCCCATAACTTATCAAACTTGGGTAACTTCCTTCTTGCAAAAATTCCTTGGAAAAATGGGTCCCAAGAGGGAGGGAAACCATTTAGCATAATGGTCACTAGTTCATCATATTCTATTGGATCTCCAATGGCCGTTAACTGTTCTTTGATTAGTGAGATCCTTGTAAATAAGTTGACTATCATCTCTAACTTGTTTGTGGTCACCTTTCTGATTTGATGCCATAGGGTAAGCTTACGACTGGTGTTCCTTCTTTCATAGATTCTGGTTAGGGCATCAGACATTTCCTTTGTAGTCTTTAGTTCTAATACATTGGGTATCAGGTGATCCTTGATTGATTTTGTCAAGATCCTCTCAGCCTTGACCTCATTCTTATTGAATTTTTCCTTTTCTTCTTCATCTTTGGCTTCTAGAAGCATCTTCTTGATATGATATAATAATTCATTCTATTATGTAATTATTTGTATTCTATGCTTCTAGGATATGAATTTATCTTCTCCATCCAATATATCCTCAATTATCATATTGGTTGAAATTTTCACTGGTAGAAACCCTAACACTGAAAAACCTTGATTTTTCAAACTTCACCAAACTACACGCTGAGGGGTTCAGGGGGTGTGTTAGGTTAGCGCACATTTTTCTGTGAAGGAACTATTCCCAGAATCCTTGGTATAATGCTCAATGAGATTGAAAACATATTGCATCTACAAGGTGATTGAAGGTGCCACTGTAGTGATCTTTTCTTCTAGTGGTCAAATTGTTTTGAAGGTAGCCAACTATGATACCCTGTTGGATTTTCCTTATTTGCAGAGCGTTAGTGTTACTAGTGTTCTTTTAATTCATTATCATTAGATATATATATCATGCACTGAGAAGTACAAGCATAAACAACAGGCAAAAATAACAGAAGAGATGTGTCCTAGGAAAACCCCAAATGGGAGAAAAACCCAACAACCTTTCATAGATAGATTTCATTCACAAAGCAAGTCCGATCAGATAAACCCTAGCACAAGTGCTATATCAACTAGAAATACCACCCTAGCTGCAACAACAACACCATACAAAGGTAGTTCACCTACTTGAGGAGTAGCACAAAAGAGAGAGATACCAAAAGGCTGAACAAGAAGAAACTAGGTCACTGCAGTAGCTGCATCTCCTTCTCCAAAATTGTGCCTTGCTTTGGTGTAGCTAGGAGAGTGTTAATGAATGAAAAAATGAGCTAAGGTGCCTCCTTATTTACAATCTTTGTGTCCTTCTAGTTGGGACAACTTCTCTTATTGGAAGGTGTCTTTTCATTATACTTTATTCTTCTGGTTCGTCTTCTCTTCTAGGGTATTTCAAAATCTATCTAACGGATCTCTTGCTTCCAGAATCTTCTCTACATCTAAAAAAGGTCATATAGGAGAGAAATATCATCCCACAACTACCAAAACATCAACATTTTAAATGTATATTATAATTTCATAGTCAATATAGACCGTTCATTATAAGGTCGCATATATGACTGTAGAAGTTATGTTAGGGTTTGTTTCCCTAGAAGGAAACACTCTTTTATGAGGGAATTGTATTGCGACTGTGTATGAGTGTGTGATTATTATTTTTTTGAGAGAGGAGATTGTGAGAGAAAGAATAGGAAGTCATAGTGAGCATGTTGTAGGTTGTATCCATTCATTTTGTTTGATAATAAAAAAGGTAGGACCAGACAATTTCTCTAGTGGACATAGCCCACACTGGGTGAACCACATATATATGTGTCTCTATATTATTCTATATCTTTTGTGTTTTATTTCCACAGTTGTTTTATTTTATTTTTCCGTGATCGTGTTTTTCTAATAGTTTGGATTTCAACCAATAGGTGCCATGGATGTTATCCTATCCCTTGCATCAACACATTCATAATAATCCCATGCTCAATCTAAGGCTGAAAAAGACACCAATTTTATTGAATGAATTCGTCACATCTAGTAATAGGTCCATGATATATTACAGAAAGCCGATTCTAAGTACAAACAATGACATGATCAACACCGGGTACCACTTAATTTTCAGGTGTGAAACAAGGTCACGTTGCATTTGTAGAAAGTGCACCTTACAAGATCCCATCGAAATCTTCTTCCACTTCTCTATGGACCTTAAACCATCACCAAGGCTATGGGTGAAAATTATTTTGAGCTAATTATTCCCCCCTTCCTTGGCCTACACTCAATGTTCAATGTGTACCTCCTTCGACCATACTTCCCACCATTATTGGACACATCAGAGATCGTAGAGAAGTTGACATCGAAAAAGATCAACCCTAACTGCATGGAACATGAAACAGTTCATCATATTAGGGAAACTAATGTTAAGAGAACTCTCCAATAGAGGATCCAACTTTATCGAGATTTCAAATTCGGGTACCTTCTGCACCAAGGCAAGTGGTTCAACCAGGGTGAAGTTAAGTAAAAGTTTCCCCATATAATGGGGGCACTCAACGCAATGGAGAACATTGATTCCTCATGGAGGAGGAATGATACAGGTGGACATCAGTGGCCACCAACCTACTCCACTAGCTGAAATAACACTTTTCATTTTGGTAATTTGTTTTATAGTTTTTCAGGTCTCAAACTTTTGGGCCATTTTGAATCCCTAAATGATGTATTTTGGGCTTGAAAATGCCTAGCGTGTAGCCAAAGAAATATCCTAGCAAAATAATAATATGCACTCCTCGACTATATAGTTTCCAACTGTGTATCGAGTGCCCCAAACAAACATAGTATGAAAATGTTAATCCCTTAAGAAGTTGATGTATGAACTACCTAATCGGGGCCTACAGACCTTTTGGCATTTCATCTCCTAGGGTTAGAGTTTTCTCATTTGTGTTTTATGTCAACAAGGCCTTTGGACCCTCATTTTACTCATATTCTTGCGAAATAGCATAGTCATCACATTTATTCTTAGAGATAAGCTGCCACCATTCGAGCAAGTTTGTTTCAATCTGCATTTTTACAGTTTCAACAGGTTCCCTTTTTTAATAGAATTTATGTTTTATTGTATGTTTATGTGTTTATTTTCTATGGAAATGTATTTCATTTTTTGTCATTTATAAATATGGTTCACTCATGCCTACCCCTTGAGCGTTGACACAAGCATCCTCATCACGACATCTTCATGTTCCACGTCAAAATTGCCCACCACTTTTAAAAATTTAACTAAGTGATCCTCAACTAATTCTTCCAACCTCTATGAAAAAAAAGGTATGCATAGGTAAGTCACGGGGATAATCTAGGAATGCAACAAAACTAAGTGGTTCAAAGTTATAAAACATGCACCTTACTGGTGGCCTCACAACTTCATCCATATTGTTAGTCTTAGATAGAAAAACACACAATTTCTACCCTACTACTAGATCGATATGGAAATAAAATGAAAGATGAAGATGTTGAAGATACATTCATCATAGTTCTCGTCAAAAAATAACTTACCTAAGAACTCATATTCTTACCAGCTTCCATAGGATTTCTTGGTGAATGAATAGTCTTGTTATGAGAAATTGTGTTAGAATATTTTCAAGATTGAAACTAGACCTTATGAGGGAATCGAAATGAAAATATCTATGTGTAAGTCCCATGTGGAGTCGTCATTGTATCCTTTGGAGTTTTCAGGTGAGTTAAAAGAAATTAAAGAAATGAAATAAAACTATATGACTTCATTGTCACCAAGGCTAGCATTCCCCAACAATGACGCCAATTTGTTAGCACAAATTTTCACCCTCCAATTGAGTTGATAAACTTATAATAGTGATGAAAACTTGGCTAATTCAAGGAGAAAACCTCCAATTTGTCACAAGATACACCCATATTCATTTGGGCTAGTGCATGATAGCCTGAGGGGTGAGTCCCTAAAGTGATTTTCCACTATCCTAAGTGTTATCTCCCTATAAGTTATAGGATCAACTGGTGACTGGGATATTATCTATCTCTAGTGTTTTTGTTGACAAATGATTTTTCATTCTGCAAATAATTAGAAAAGAAAAAAGAAAAGAAAAGAAAAAAGAAAAAAGAAAAGAGAAAAGAAAAAAGAAAAGAAAAGAAAGAAAGAAAAGAGGGCATAAAAGAATTGCAATAAAAGCCCCATGAAATAATAGTAACTTGGTCCACCTTTCAAGCATGGCCAAGTTCTTTTTAAATTTGATGTTGATAAAGTAGTGAATGAATTTGGCTAAACAGTTTAATCTTAGTCAAAGTGTCTACGTTAGATTAGTGAATAAATCTGGCCAGACTGTCTAATCTTGGTCAGATAGCCCCAGGGTAGAGTAAATTCTTAACCCAACAGTTTAATCTGGGTTAATTTTCATAGGAAGATAGGTTAGTATGTAGGCTAGTTGCTTTATTGTTTCATTCCAATAAAACCAGCTTGATGTAAATAT